>CM053028.1:624139005-624355649 GCA_028564925.1 Lithobates sylvaticus | reverse complement strand
GTTTCCCACTTTAGGTGGTTTACAGCTAAGTGCTCCAATCAGTATAACCCCTAGTCATTTCTTTCCCTTTTAAGAAGGTTTAACACCCAGAGGACTGATTTGGTTCTGCACTTTGACGTTTTCTATCCAAATATGGACGTCTTTGATTATAGGACAAACCGTTCTTTCAACATAGAGGGTGTTTTTACCCCCACTAATGTTGATTCCGAAATAGGTGGTTTATTTTTAAGATTAAAGAACCTAATGGTTTCTGAGCTTCATCTCGAGTGGGACATAGCGTTTCTTGAACAGTAAGTAAAGGAGCGCATGGTTCCCCGAGGTTTGAGGTGGAACATACACCCTCAACAAGGTGATACAGAACCTGACGCATGGTTCAGATACTTTAATGAGGCAGGGATCTCTTTATTGGGATTTCTGAACGATAAAAAATGTCTCAGGAGGACAGTTATTGATATGGAGATAAAAGAAATAAGAGAAAAACTTCTTCCACATAAGACCACAATAGAATATAGCACTCTATCTTCCAGCCTTAGAAACCATTTAGAAAAAGAAGAGAAAGAACAGAAGGTAAAAAAACAGAAAAAATACATGAGAGATGTTACTGACTATAAAAATGGGTGTGTTTTCTTTTTTTCTATTTTAATCTTTTATTTTTTCAAAAGAAAAGGGGAAAATACAGAATACATTGTCCATACAGATTCCATTTGTATACCAAGAACAACAGAAAACATAAATCTCCGTTTCACAGCGTAAAATTACACTTCACAATTACGGCTTAAAGACATACTACATTTCTTCATATTAAACCCTTGGGGTGTGTTTTCAACTGGCAAACGAAAGACCAGGTGACCACGAACCCTACTATGGAGGAACCTCAGATGGAGGTCTCGGACCAATCTGAATCTAGAATTTAATTTCCTGTTGATATTCCGCCCACACAAACCAGGGGTGAGCGAGGTGAGTACAGGAATAAAAATTCACATTCTAATGTCACCTATACACCTAACCCTCGACAGGGAGGCCCACTCCAAACTAATAACAGCAGAGGGAGAGGCAACAAAGGTAAAGGAAGAGGCAAAAAAGAACAAGCACCATTTTATGATCAACGTAGATACGATTACTCGCCTAGGCGACAAAACTCGTATGACAATGATCATTACAATCAACCTAATTATAGAACCCCCGTGTATACACGAAATAGATTTTCTCCACTTAGAGAAGACAGATCACGAGATAACCATAATTCTCAATATTCTTACAACGAGAGAGATTACGGGCAATACAATAGATCACCATACAACTACAATCAGAACTTACCCAGACCAACTAATATGCCGGGTTTTCCAAGGGAATTAGAAAATCACAACTGAAATCCCGAACAAAACGCGGCTGTAGAGGGGGGCGGCGCTCCAGGGAAAAGAAAGCGGGTTTAGCTAATAGCGGAATATTTAATTTGAGTAAAACTGCACTTTCTAAGGCGGAACAGTCAGTCCTTGACAAAGGCCTGAAATGTGTCCCCCCTAAGAAACTCAACAAATTTTCTACATTTATTGATGTACATAAGTACGTGCGCAAATTAAACGTCCAGAGGTACATTCTATCCAATCCTAAGAATAACCCAGCTCCCAATTTTCCTGTACACACCGTACATTCGGGTCTCACCAACCCTTCTCTATTTAACCCCCCTTGCCCAGTGGCCCCTTCAATAAAGGTCTTTCGTGACCTAGTTTTAAAAGATCTAAAAAACCTTCCGAATAAAAAAATCCACAACAACCCCGATATCAAAATCGGGTTGAAGTCCCTTTGCGAACGCAAAGATTTAGTCATCCGCCCTGCGGATAAAGGGGGAGGTATTGTTATTCTGGATAAAGCCACATACCATACTGAAATGACTAGAATCTTGAGTGATTCTGATACTTATTCACTCCCACCAAAAAAAACCACATCTGATTTTAAGAAGATCCTTACCGATCTAATTGATACAGGTGCACAATTAGGCACTTTAGATAAGAAAGAAAAAAGCTATTTAGCACCAGTCGCGCCGCGGTTACCTATAATGTACTACCTGCCGAAGGTTCATAAAAGTGTGACGCACCCTCCAGGTCGGCCCATTGTCAGCGGCCTTGACTCTATCACTTCCCAGATAGGGAAATATATTGACTTCTATCTACAGCCCATAGTAAAACTTATACCTTCTTATCTGAAGGATACTCGGGATACCATCTCCAAGTTACAGCAGGTTGAATATAGAACAGATCTGTTGTTGGTCACGGCAGATGTTACATCATTATACATGTGTATCCCCCATAACTTGGGCCTAAAGGCTGTTGAGGTTTTTTTAGGTAGAAGTAGGTCCATCCCAAACACCCAAAAAAGATTCATTATGGATTTACTTTATTATGCGACAAAGCATAACTATTTTTGGTATGATGGAAAATATTATTTGCAAAAGAAGGGAGTCGCCATGGGCGCTAAATTCGCCCCGAGCCTTGCCAACATTTTTATGGGCAAATGGGAGGAGGATGTCGTCCATGTGCTGGACCCACCACAGTTGGTGTTTTGGTCCAGGTACATCGACGACATCCTCCTCCTATGGAAGGGATCATTAAAATCTTTAGAGGAATTTATGTCCAAGTTAAATGATAATGATATTGGTATTGAGCTTACTTATGAGGCAAGCTGCTCTACCATTCATTTTTTAGATTTGGAGATCACCGCCAGTGAAGGCCAACTTCTGACTAAAACGTTTTTTAAAGCTACCGACCGAAATGGATACATTCCGGTTGATAGCTGTCACCATGCTTCATGGTTGAAGCCCGTTCCTCGGAGTCAACTAATGCGCATTAGACGCAATTGTTCACACCTTTTGGACTTCTTCCACCAAGCAGGTATTCTAAAGGAAAGATTTCTGGATAAGGGCTATTTGGCTAAACAAATAGATGACGAGATACAAAAAGCTTCTTTGGTCGACCGTGAATCTTTACTAATGGAGAAACCTCCAAAAAATAAAGATAATCAACATAAATGGTCCTTTCTCACAAACTTTTCAGTTCAACACAAACAGATAAAGGAAATTATGTTTAAACATTGGAAGGCCCTAAAAAACGATCAAGTGTTGGGCCCCATTCTACCTGACCGTGCTGGTGTCATCTATCGAGGAGCTACATCCGTTAGAGGAAAAATTGCTCCGAATATTATTGACCCTCCTTGCCCACCCACCTTTTTTCACGACATGAAAGGTTTTTACCCATGTCGAAAATGCAATGTTTGTATGAACAATTCATGCCGTAAGAGATGTGAATCTTTTAAATCTAACATCACAGGCAGAGAATATATAATGAAATGCTTTGCGACATGTCATAACAAGTACATTGTATACCTCATTACTTGCCCTTGCGGGAAACAATATATAGGGCGTACCATACGTACATTTGTTATAAGGGTGAATGAACACCTTGCTGCAATAAGAGCTGGACGCACTAACCATAGTGTGCCGAAACATTACCTATTATGCCATAATAAGAATCCGGAAGGTTCGAAATTTCAAATTATCGATAAGTTTACGGCACATTGGAGAGGTGAATCCAACATTAGGGGCGTGTCTAAGTTGGAGACGTTTTGGATACACCAAATAAAATGCTACACTCCATTTGGCCTAAATATAGAATGGGACATCAATTCATTCATCAATCTCTCATAGATCTATGTACATTATACATTGTAGTGCTTTTCGATGTTTATTTCCTGTTTGCTGTATAATGTCTGTTCCGAGCGAATTGTGTGTTCGATCGATCAGGCTAACTATCACACATGTATAATGTTTAACATCTTATACCTATTCACAGTATATATCATCTCTTATGTATATACATATATACATTTTTGTATGTATGTCCTAATCACCTTCATATTTTTATGCTTGAATACATGTATATTTAAGACCATTACTATTGTATACATATGACTGTATATTATGATGTATAGTGACAGGCTTTTTTTGTACATGTATATTTAAGATCATCGTCATTATATACCGATGACTGTATATTATGATATCAGTATGCATCTCTTTAGGATGTTAGACCTTTTCCTTTCTATGTATCCCTATAGGGTGGTCTATCCCATATGAGCCATTGGGGATAGCTTGACTCCAGTCCCCAAATTGCCCATTAATAATATTTTACTTAGTCATATGATTTATTGTATGCACAATCTCCCATTGTACGCATAACGTCCCATGACATATTGTGTATGGTTCTTTATATGCATGGTACATGGGTTTGTGCCCTTTGCGTCCCATTAGGAGGACTTCCGCGTTCCACACACTTAGTACTTCCACACACTTAGTACTTCCGCGCTCCATACATACAGCGCTTCCGTCTTCACACTGACGGCGACGCGATGACGTCATCGCGCCTTGTTCATCTACGTGCGCTGTCTGCGCACGCCCTCCTGAACCACAGGATTGGCTGGTGATGATGCGCGGTGTATGATGCGCGCGGTACGTCCGTTTTTGGCGCCAAACAGCCGGTGATCGCGGCTGACGCCAGGATGGACGCCGCTTTGGATTGGCTAAAAGGTGGACATGTGACATTAATATCTTGTCACGTGGGCACATTTGGCGCCAAGATAGAGGAGGTTACCTGAAAGGTTTGGCTGGTGGGGTTAGATACTGTTTTATCATTGGTGTGGTCATCCATATGCATTTTACTCTGACGAGTTATCTGGTCCACTATTGGCTATTGAGAATGAGGTTTGGCTTTACTATGTGTGGATAAGATTAACCATTGGCTAGAAGTAATTTGATTGGTCAAACCGGAAGTGGGGCTGTCCCGAATGGACTCATGGGAAGATAATGGATTATTAGATATTTGCTATATATACAACGCAGAGGTGGTCTACTAGTTTATGCCCCTGTGGAAGTCTTTTGTAGACGAAACGCGTCGGGTGGACACGCTAGATATACTACCACTGCGTTATACAAGTTTTCTTGTTTTTATGAATTTTTTAATTTGATTGACAAGATTTTTATGGAAAATTATTTGGGGAAGTTGTTACCCCTCTAAGAATAAATTGAATCCTTTGACGGATTGTTTTACGCTATGAGGAAGCCCTCTTTTTCTTGTTTGTTTCCATGCTCCTGATCCATTTTGAAAAGTCTCTGGCAGAGACGCATAACGGTACGGTGTTCCTGCGGTTCCCATTATCCCGGGTTTTGATGGTTCCATCTTCCAACCAAAGTTTAGTGAGTACTGACTGTTGTGTCGACACAGTCTGGTTCATCACATCATAACACCACAAGCCGGTCTACTTGAGCTCGTTTGACCCCTCACCAACGGTCAGTGGGTCCACCGTATACGGTAAGCGTATCTGATCAATATTTACGTCATACAGTTCAAGATGTGGTCCAAATCACTAAGGATTTAGCTTTCTTGAATACTGCTTACTAGGGATGAGCCGAACACCCCCGGGTTCGGTTCGAACCAGAACCTTCGAACCGACCGAAAGTTCGCGCAAATTTTCGAACCCTATACGTTATAATGGACGCGAACGTTCAAAATCAAAAGTGCTAATTACAACGGCCAATATGCATGTTAATGTCATAAAACAGGTTCGGGGACCCGGGTCCTGCCCCAGGGGACATATATCAATGCAAAAAAAACGTTTAAAAACTAACGTTTTTTCGGGAGCAGTCATTTTAATGATGCATAAAGTTAAAAAAAAAATGTGAAATTTTCCTTTAAATATGGTACATGGGGGGTGTCTAAAGTATGCCTGTGAAGTGGCATGTGTTTCCCTTGTTTAGAACTGTCCTTGCACAAAATGACATTTGTAAAGGAAAAAAAGAAGCCATTTAAAAACACTTGCGGCTTTAATGGCATGTCTTGTCCTGGCCGCCATATGGCTGAAAATCCTTGAGAAAAATGGCATGGCTACCCCATCACCCCCCCCCCCCACCCCAGCCCCTTTGGGTCTTGTATGGATATTAAGGGGGACCCCGCACCCAAAATAAAACCCTATACCTACAACCCTATATACTCTGAACAGCAGTATATAGGTGGTGCAAACAAGACACGGACTGTAGGTTTGTTCTTAAGTAGAATCTGAACAGGTACATTATGAAGTGTAGCTCCATCCCCAAAAAATCTATTTTTAAGCTTTTTGGAGAACATAGGGAGGGGTTATCACCCCTGTAACATTTGCTGTCTTTGCACATCTGTTCAGAACATGTCACCTCACTTTCCGTCCCAATGACAAATGTTTTTGGAAAAGTGGGGTTTGAATTGAAACAAGGATTGGTGATAAAGCA
This sequence comes from Lithobates sylvaticus, assembly GCA_028564925.1. Lineage (NCBI taxonomy): Eukaryota > Metazoa > Chordata > Amphibia > Anura > Ranidae > Lithobates > Lithobates sylvaticus. Next base: position 624,349,339 of record CM053028.1, on the reverse strand, counting down.
TCAGTAGAGAGGAGATACCTTTTTTCCCAAATTAAATCTAACAGCATAGAATTTCCCTTCCTAGGGGTAGATTTCCTCTCACTTCCTGTTTTCTCTTTCCGTTTGCAAGTAGGAGTCGTTTGTAAGTTGGATGTTTGAAAGTAGGGGCCTGGCGTATATACTCTGCAGAAATTTGCCCTATTAGATGTTGGTGTAGCCACAAGACTGGTGGGCACAGGAATGGGCCCTGCTGTGAGTAAATAGATCAAGATTTGTACTTGCATGCACCCGTTGAACCGGGCAGAAAAATTGGGCCTTGGTGGTGGTGGTGGTGGTGGTGGACGGTGTTGCCACAAGACTGTAAGCCTCACAGTTACTCTTGGTGGGCGCAGGAATGGGCCCTGCTGTGAGTTATTAGATCAAGATTTGTAATTGCATGCACCTGTTGAACAGGGCAGAAAAATTGGGCCTTTGGCGGTGGTGGTGGACGGTGTTGCCACAAGACTGTAGGCCCTCATAGTTACTCTTGGTGGGCGCAGGAATGGGCCCTGCTGTGAACTATTAGATCAAGATTTGTAATTACACGCCCCTGTTAAACAGGGGCTGAAAAATTGTGCCTTAGACATTGGTGCTGGTGCCACAACACTGCAACCCCTCACAGATACTGTACTTGGAGCACAGCAGTCACACGTGTTGCGAAGCATTTTTTTAAAAAATTGTAATTACACGCCCCTGTTAAACAGGGGCTGAAAAATTGTGCCTTAGGCACTGGTGCTGGTGCCACAACACTGCAACCCCTCACAGATACTGTACTTGGAGCACAGCAGTCACACGTGTTGCGAAGCATTTTTTTTAAAAAATTGTAATTACACGCCCCTGTTAAACAGGGGCTGAAAAATTGTGCCTTAGGCACTGGTGCTGGTGCCACAACACTGCAACCCCTCACAGATACTGTACTTGGAGCACAGCAGTCACACGTGTTGCGAAGCATTTTTTTTAAAAAATTGTAATTACACGCCCCTGTTAAACAGGGGCTGAAAAATTGTGCCTTAGGCACTGGTGCTGGTGCCACAACACTGCAACCCCTCACAGATACTGTACTTGGAGCACAGCAGTCACACGTGTTGCGAAGCATTTTTTTTTAAAAAATTGTAAGTACACGCCCCTGTTATACAGAGGCTGAAAAATTGTGCCTTAGGCACTGGTGTGGTGGCATGGATCATTGAGGAGGAGGAAGAGGATAGTCAGTGAACATAAGAGGACAGTCACTCAGCATCAGCATAGGCAGTCTTGAAGGGATGTGACATTATAAATTATTCCGTTATATCGGCTTCAGGTGCCTGGTAGCTGGTGGTGATCCAAGACTGATTCATTTTGATGAAGGTCAGTCGATCAACCGAGTCGGTGGACAGGCGCACCCTATGATCGGTGACAAATCCTCCAGCAGCACTGAATGTGCGTTCGGAAAGAACGCTGGAGGCAGGACAGGCCAGTAGCTCAATTGCATACTGTGCAAGCTCTGGCCAGTGATCCATCCTCAGGACCCAGTAAGCCAGAGGATTTTCGGTGGGAAAGGTGTCCAAGTCTGACCTTGCCCCAAGGTATTCCTGCACCATGTATATCAGACGCTGGCGATGGTTGCTGGAACCGATCATACCTTGGGGCTGCGGACTAAAAAATTGTCTGAACGCATCGGTCAGACGTCCACCTTCCCCACCGCTCCTTCTGCTACTGACCGAAGCCTCAGCAACTCGTCGCCCAGGACCAGGAGTTTGTAACCTCCCAGTTTCTGGGAACGCGTTGCACAGACCTTTCTGCAAGGCCTCCCTGAGATGTCTCATCCTCTGCTCCCTCTGCAACGGCAAGATAAGGTCCGCAACCTTACCCTTGTACCGTGGATCAAGGAGAGTGGCCAGCCAGTAATGGTCCCTCTCCTTGATCCGAAGAACACGAGGATCCTTCCGCAGGCTTTGCAGGATCAGGGAGGCCATGCAGCGTAGGTTAGCTGAGGCATTCGGTCCGGAGTCTTCTGGGTCACTGAGGATGACATGATCGCCAGCCACCTCCTCCCAGCCACGTACAAGTCCACTGGTTTGTTGGGACTGTACATCATCCCTAAAAGACTGCTGCTGCTGATGCTGAGTGCCAGGCTCCACCTCCATGCTCACACAATCCTCCTCCTCCTCCTCCTCCTCATCCTCATCCTCTTCCTGTGTGATGGGTGGGACAGAAGGAACACTGTCCGGATAAAGGGGGCCTTGAGAGGCAAGGAAGTCCTCCTCTTCCTGCCTCTGTTCTGCCTCAAGTGCCCTGTCCATTATCCCACGCAGCGTATGCTCCAACAGGTGGACAAGAAGTACAGTGTCACTGATGCATGCACTGTCACTGCTCACCATCCTCGTGGCCTCCTCAAATGGTGAGAGGACAGTGCATGCATCCCTGACCCTGTCCTGGTGCCGTAGTCGCAAAGGTACTCATTGATGGCCCTCAGCTGCGTGTGCAGTCGCTGCAGCATGGCCAACGTTGAGTTCCACCTGGTGGGCATGTCACATATTAGGCGGTTCTTTGGCAGGTTCAGCTCCTTTTGCAGCTCAGTCAGCCGAGCACTGGCATTATAAGATCGGCGGAAATGCACACAGACTTTCCTGGCCTGCCTCAGGACATCCTGTAAGCCCGGGAACCTGCCCAAGAACCGCTGCACCACCAGGTTGAGGACGTGAGCCATACAGGGCACATGGGTGAGCTGCCCCTGTCGCAGGGCGGAGAGGAGGTTGGTGCCATTGTCAGAAATGACCATTCCTGGCTTAAGCTGGCGTGGTGTCAACCACCTCTCGGCCTGCCCCTGCAGAGCTGCCAGAACCTCTGGCCCAGTGTGGCTCCTGTCCCCCAAACACACCAGCGCAAGCACGGCATGGCATCTTTTTGCCTGCGTACTTGCGTAGCCCCTTGTACGCCTACGGAGCACCGCTGGTTCCGAGGACAGAGCACTGGAGGAAGAAGAAGAGGAGGGGGTGGAGGAGAGAGGTGTGTCACAACCAGTAGCAGTAGTAGCATTTTGGAGGCGTGGTGGCGGAACAACCTCCAACACTATTGCACCTGGTCCTGCATCCCTCCCAGCTGCCAATAGAGTGACCCAATGGGCCGTGAAAGAAAGGTAACGTCCCTGTCCATGCCTGCTGGACCATGAGTCAGCGGTAATATGCACCTTACCGCTGACCGCCCTGTCCAGCGAGGCATGGACATTGCCTTCCACATGCCGGTAGAGAGACGGAATCGCCTTCCGTGAAAAAAAGTGGCGTTTGGGAACCTGCCACTGAGGAACCGCACATTGAACAAACTCACGGAAGGGGGCCGAGTCTACCAACTGAAAAGGCAGCAGTTGAAGTGCTAGCAATTTAGCCAAGCTAGCATTCAACCGCTGGGCATGTGGATGGCTGGGAGTGTACTTCTTTCGACGGTCCAGCAGCTGGGGCAGGGAAATTTGCCTGCTACTATCGGACGTCGGTGTACTGCAAGTACTTTGTTGTGACACACCTAATTCTACACCTTCAGTCCTCTCACAGCAGCTTTCAGAGAGGACTGAAGATGTAGTGGGGATGGAGATCCCAGCTGATGAGGAGCAAGGAGAGGTCCGCTTAGTTCTTTGGTGTAGGTCTTTTATGTGTGCCTGCCAACAAGCTGCATGGCAGGTCGACATATGTCTGCTCATGCTTGTGGTGCCCAAGCGGCTGATGTTTTGGCCACGCGAGATACGCTTGAGACAAATATTGCAAATAGCAGTGGTGCGATCTGATGCACTCATCTCAAAAAAGGCCCACACCAAAGAACTTTTCTGATAACGTGCAGAGGCAGCGCCCTGCACAGGCGGAGCTCTGCGGTGTTGTACAGTTGCTGTGCTGGCCTCTAGCTGGCCTCCAGGGGGCATCCTGCCTCATTGGACATGTGACGCCGCATCCTCCTCCTCCTCGTCCTCCTCCTCATCCTCTCTCCCTCCAGGCACCCACGTGGTGTCAGTGACCTCATCATCCCCTCCCTCTTCACCACTAGAGCAAACCTGGCAGTAAGCTGCAGCTGGTGGAACAGTACTGGCAGATTGCTGTCCTTCAGCATCCCCTCTCTCTGCGCGCACACTACTGACTTCCTCAAGCTGGGTATCATCATCCGAGCCTTCGAATCGTTGGGCATCCTCCTGGAGCATGTACCCAACACTGTGCTCAAAGAGTTCGGGGGACTCCTCAGGAGGACATGGTGGGTCTAGGGAAGGGCTGGCTGATGATGCCATTGAGTATGCGTTGGCAGCTGCTCTGCCAGTACCCTGAGCCTGGGTGAGAGAGGATGAGGAGGATGAGGAGGGCTTGGTCATCCATTCTACCAAGCCTTCAGCATGATGCGGCTCCACATGTCCAGCTGCCGAAAACAAAGACGCGCGTGTCCCGTGGTCACGTGCTGATGACGATGCACGACCACGTCCACGGCCACGGCCACGTCCACTAGAAACAGAGCCTGCCTGCCCTGTGTTCTTGGCTCTGCATGCTCTGCCTCCCCTTGGCGGTCTTCCAGCCATTGTAGTCGGTAGTCCTGTGGGTGCTGCTGAGAAGAAAATATAGGAGCTCTGTGTGATGCCACTAACAAACTAGAAGTCCTGTGGGTGCTGCTGAGAAGAAAATATAGGAGCTCTGTGTGATGCCACTAACACACTAGAAGTCCTATGGGTGCTTCTGCAAAGAAAATATAGGAGCTCTGTGTGATGCCACTAACACACTAGAAGTCCTGTGGGTGCTGCTGAGAAGAAAATATAGGAGCTCTGTGTGATGCCACTAACACACTAGAAGCCCTATGGGTGCTTCTGCAAAGAAAATATAGGAGCTCTGTGTGATGCCACTAACACACTAGAAGTCCTGTGGGTGCTGCTGAGAAGAAAATATAGGAGCTCTGTGTGATGCCACTAACACACTAGAAGTCCTGTGGGTGCTGCTGAGAAGAAAATATAGGAGCTCTGTGTGATGCCACTAACACACTAGAAGTCCTATGGGTGCTTCTGCAAAGAAAATATAGGAGCTCTGTGTGATGCCACTAACACACTAGAAGTCCTGTGGGTGCTGCTGAGAAGAAAATATAGGAGCTCTGTGTGATGCCACTAACACACTAGAAGTCCTATTGGTGCTTCTGCAAAAAAATATAGGAGCTCTGTGTGATGCCACTAACACACTAGTAGTCCTATGGGTGCCTCTGCAAAGAAAATATAGGAGCTCTGTGTGATGCCACTAACACACTAGAAGTCCTGTGGGTGCTGCTGAGAAGAAAATATAGGAGCTCTGTGTGATGCCACTAACACACTAGAAGTCCTATGGGTGCTTCTGCAAAGAAAATATAGGAGCTCTGTGTGATGCCACTAACACACTAGAAGTCCTGTGGGTGCTGCTGAGAAGAAAATATAGGAGCTCTGTGTGATGCCACTAACACACTAGAAGTCCTATGGGTGCTTCTGCAAAGAAAATATAGGAGCTCTGTGTGATGCCACTAACACACAATTGAAGTCCTATGGGTGCTTCTGGGAAAGAAAATATAGGAGCTCTGTGTGATGGGACTAACACACTACAAGTCCTATGGGTGCTTCTGGGAAGAAAATATAGGAGCTCTGTGTGATGCCACTAACACACTAGAAGTCCTGTGGGTGCTGCTGAGAAGAAAATATAGGAGCTCTGTGTGATGCCACTAACACACTAGAAGTCCTATGGGTGCTTCTGCAAAGAAAATATAGGAGCTCTGTGTGATGCCACTAACACACAATTGAAGTCCTATGGGTGCTTCTGGGAAGAAAATATAGGAGCTCTGTGTGATGGGACTAACACGCTACAAGTCCTATGGGTGCTTCTGGGAAGAAAATATAGGAGCTCTGTGTGATGGCACTAACACACAATTGAAGTCCTATGGGTGCTTCTGGGAAGAAAATATAGGAGCTTTGTGTGATGGGACTAACACACTACAAGTCCTATGGGTGCTTCTGGGAAGAAAATATAGGAGCTCTGTGTGATGGCACTAACACACAATTGAAGTCCTATGGGTGCTTCTGGGAAGAAAATATAGGAGCTCTGTGTGATGGCACTAACACACAATTGAAGTCCTATGGGTGCTTCTGGGAAGAAAATATAGGAGCTCTGTGTGATGGGACTAACACACTACAAGTCCTATGGGTGCTTCTGGGAAGAAAATATAGGAGCTCTGTGTGATGGGACTAACACACTACAAGTCCTATGGGTGCTTCTGGGAAGAAAATATAGGAGCTCTGTGTGATGCCACTAACACACTAGAAGTCCTGTGGGTGCTGCTGAGAAGAAAATATAGGAGCTCTGTGTGATGCCACTAACACACTAGAAGTCCTATGGGTGCTTCTGCAAAGAAAATATAGGAGCTCTGTGTGATGCCACTAACACACAATTGAAGTCCTATGGGTGCTTCTGGGAAGAAAATATAGGAGCTCTGTGTGATGGGACTAACACACTACAAGTCCTATGGGTGCTTCTGGGAAGAAAATATAGGAGCTCTGTGTGATGCCACTAACACACTAGAAGTCCTATGGGTGCTTCTGAGAAGAAAATATAGGAGCTCTGTGTGATGCCACTAACACACTAGAAGTCCTATGGGTGCTTCTGCAAAGAAAATATAGGAGCTCTGTGTGATGCCACTAACACACAATTGAAGTCCTATGGGTGCTTCTGGGAAGAAAATATAGGAGCTCTGTGTGATGGGACTAACACGCTACAAGTCCTATGGGTGCTTCTGGGAAGAAAATATAGGAGCTCTGTGTGATGGCACTAACACACAATTGAAGTCCTATGGGTGCTTCTGGGAAGAAAATATAGGAGCTTTGTGTGATGGGACTAACACACTACAAGTCCTATGGGTGCTTCTGGGAAGAAAATATAGGAGCTCTGTGTGATGGCACTAACACACAATTGAAGTCCTATGGGTGCTTCTGGGAAGAAAATATAGGAGCTCTGTGTGATGGCACTAACACACAATTGAAGTCCTATGGGTGCTTCTGGGAAGAAAATATAGGAGCTCTGTGTGATGGGACTAACACACTACAAGTCCTATGGGTGCTTCTGGGAAGAAAATATAGGAGCTCTGTGTGATGGGACTAACACACTACAAGTCCTATGGGTGCTTCTGGGAAGAAAATATAGGAGCTCTGTGTGATGGCACCAACACACACTTGAAGTCCTATGGGTGCTTCTGGGAAGAAAATATAGGAGCTATGTGTGATGGGACTAACACACTACAAGTCCTATGGGTGCTTCTGGGAAGAAAATATAGGAGCTCTGTGTGATGGGACTAACACACTACAAGTCCTATGGGTGCTTCTGGGAAGAAAATATAGGAACTCTGTGTGATGGGACTAACACACTACAAGTCCTATGGGTGCTTCTGGGAAGAAAATATAGGAACTCTGTGTGATGCCACTAACACAGTACAAGTCCTATGGGTGCTTCTGGGAAGAAAATATAGGAACTCTGTGTGATACCACTAACACAGTACAAGTCCTATGGGTGTTTCTGGGAAGAAAATATAGGAGCTCTGTGTGATGGCACTAACACACAATTGAAGTCCTATGGGTGCTTCTGGGAAGAAAATATAGGAGCTCTGTGTGATGGGACTATCACACTACAAGTCCTATGGGTGCTTCTGGGAAGAAAATATAGGAGCTCTGTGTGATGGGACTAACACACTACAAGTCTTATGGGTGCTTCTGGGAAGAAAATATAGGAGCTCTGTGTGATGGCACTAACACACAATTGAAGTCCTATGGGTGCTTCTGGGAAGAAAATATAGGAGCTATGTGTGATTGGACTAACACACTACAAGTCCTATGGGTGCTTCTGGGAAGAAAATATAGGAGCTCTGTGTGATGGGACTAACACACTACAAGTCCTATGGGTGCTTCTGGGAAGAAAATATAGGAGCTCTGTGTGATGGGACTAACACACTACAAGTCCTATGGGTGCTTCTGGGAAGAAAATATAGGAGCTCTGTGTGATGGCACCAACACACAATTGAAGTCCTATGGGTGCTTCTGGGAAGAAAATATAGGAGCTCTGTGTGATGGCACTAACACACAATTGAAGTCCTATGGGTGCTTCTGGGAAGAAAATATAGGAGCTATGTGTGATGGGACTAACACACTACAAGTCCTATGGGTGCTTCTGGGAAGAAAATATAGGAGCTCTGTGTGATGGGACTAACACACTACAAGTCCTATGGGTGCTTCTGGGAAGAAAATATAGGAACTCTGTGTGATGGGACTAACACACTACAATCCTATGGGTGCTTCTGGGAAGAAAATATAGGAACTCTGTGTGATGCCACTAACACAGTACAAGTCCTATGGGTGCTTCTGGGAAGAAAATATAGGAACTCTGTGTGATACCACTAACACAGTACAAGTCCTATGGGTGTTTCTGGGAAGAAAATATAGGAGCTCTGTGTGATGGCACTAACACACAATTGAAGTCCTATGGGTGCTTCTGGGAAGAAAATATAGGAGCTCTGTGTGATGGGACTAACACACTACAAGTCCTATGGGTGCTTCTGGGAAGAAAATATAGGAGCTCTGTGTGATGGGACTAACACACTACAAGTCTTATGGGTGCTTCTGGGAAGAAAATATAGGAGCTCTGTGTGATGGCACTAACACACAATTGAAGTCCTATGGGTGCTTCTGGGAAGAAAATATAGGAGCTATGTGTGATGGGACTAACACACTACAAGTCCTATGGGTGCTTCTGGGAAGAAAATATAGGAGCTCTGTGTGATGGGACTAACACACTACAAGTCCTATGGGTGCTTCTGGGAAGAAAATATAGGAGCTCTGTGTGATGGGACTAACACACTACAAGTCCTATGGGTGCTTCTGGGAAGAAAATATAGGAGCTCTGTGTGATGGCACCAACACACAATTGAAGTCCTATGGGTGCTTCTGGGAAGAAAATATAGGAGCTCTGTGTGATGGCACTAACACACAATTGAAGTCCTATGGGTGCTTCTGGGAAGAAAATATAGGAGCTATGTGTGATGGGACTAACACACTACAAGTCCTATGGGTGCTTCTGGGAAGAAAATATAGGAGCTCTGTGTGATGGGACTAACACACTACAAGTCCTATGGGTGCTTCTGGGAAGAAAATATAGGAACTCTGTGTGATGGGACTAACACACTACAAGTCCTATGGGTGCTTCTGGGAAGAAAATATAGGAACTCTGTGTGATGCCACTAACACAGTACAAGTCCTATGGGTGCTTCTGGGAAGAAAATATAGGAACTCTGTGTGATACCACTAACACAGTACAAGTCCTATGGGTGTTTCTGGGAAGAAAATATAGGAGCTCTGTGTGATGGCACTAACACACAATTGAAGTCCTATGGGTGCTTCTGGGAAGAAAATATAGGAGCTCTGTGTGATGGGACTAACACACTACAAGTCCTATGGGTGCTTCTGGGAAGAAAATATAGGAGCTCTGTGTGATGGGACTAACACACTACAAGTCTTATGGGTGCTTCTGGGAAGAAAATATAGGAGCTCTGTGTGATGGCACTAACACACAATTGAAGTCCTATGGGTGCTTCTGGGAAGAAAATATAGGAGCTCTGTGTGATGGCACTAACACACAATTGAAGTCCTATGGGTGCTTCTGGGAAGAAAATATAGGAGCTCTGTGTGATGGGACTAACACACTACAAGTCCTATGGGTGCTTCTGGGAAGAAAATATAGGAGCTCTGTGTGATGGGACTAACACACTACAAGTCCTATGGGTGCTTCTGGGAAGAAAATATAGGAACTCTGTGTGATGCCACTAACACAGTACAAGTCCTATGGGTGCTTCTGGGAAGAAAATATAGGAACTCTGTGTGATGCCACTAACCCATACAAGTCCTATGGGTGCTTCTGGGAAGAAAATATAGGAACTCTGTGTGATGCCACTAACACAGTACAAGTCCTATGGGTGCTTCTGGGAAGAAAATATAGGAACTCTGTGTGATGCCACTAACACACTAGAAGTCCTATGGTGCTTCTGGGAAGAAAATATAGGAACTCTGTGTGATGCCACTAACACAGTACAAGTCCTATGGGTGCTTCTGGGAAGAAAATATAGGAGCTCTGTGTGATGGGACTAACACACTACAAGTCCTATGGGTGCTTCTGGGAAGAAAATATAGGAACTCTGTGTGATGTCACTAACACAGTACAAGTCCTATGGGTGCTTCTGGGAAGAAAATATAGGAACTCTGTGTGATGCCACTAACACATACAAGTCCTATGGGTGCTTCTGGGAAGAAAATATAGGAACTCTGTGTGATGCCACTAACACAGTACAAGTCCTATGGGTGCTTCTGGGAAGAAAATATAGGAACTCTGTGTGATGTCACTAACACAGTACAAGTCCTATGGATGCTTCTGGGAAGAAAATATAGGAACTCTGTGTGATGCCACTAACACAGTACAAATCCTATGGGTGCTTCTGGGAAGAAAATATAGGAACTCTGTGTGATGCCACTAACACACTAGAAGTCCTATGGGTGCTTCTGGGAAGAAAATATAGGAACTCTGTGTGATGCCACTAACACAGTACAAGTCCTATGGGTGCTTCTGGGAAGAAAATATAGGAGCTCTGTGTGATGGGACTAACACACTACAAGTCCTATGGGTGCTTCTGGGAAGAAAATATAGGAACTCTGTGTGATGCCACTAACACAGTACAAGTCCTATGGGTGCTTCTGGGAAGAAAATATAGGAGCTCTGTGTGATGGGACTAACACACTACAAGTCCTATGGGTGCTTCTGGGAAGAAAATATAGGAACTCTGTGTGATGTCACTAACACAGTACAAGTCCTATGGGTGCTTCTGGGAAGAAAATATAGGAACTCTTTGTGATGCCACTAACACATACAAGTCCTATGGGTGCTTCTGGGAAGAAAATATAGGAACTCTGTGTGATGCCACTAACACAGTACAAGTCCTATGGGTGCTTCTGGAAGAAAATATAGGAACTCTGTGTGATGTCACTAACACAGTACAAGTCCTATGGGTGCTTCTGGGAAGAAAATATAGGAACTCTGTGTGATGCCACTAACACAGTACAAATCCTATGGGTGCTTCTGGGAAGAAAATATAGGAACTCTGTGTGATGCCACTAACACACTAGAAGTCCTATGGGTGCTTCTGGGAAGAAAATATAGGAACTCTGTGTGATGCCACTAACACAGTACAAGTCCTATGGGTGCTTCTGGGAAGAAAATATAGGAGCTCTGTGTGATGGGACTAACACACTACAAGTCCTATGGGTGCTTCTGGGAAGAAAATATAGGAACTCTATGTGATGGGACTAACACACTACAAGTCCTATGGGTGCTTCTGGGAAGAAAATATAGGAACTCTGTGTGATGCCACTAACACAGTACAAGTCCTATGGGTGCTTCTGGGAAGAAAATATAGGAACTCTGTGTGATGCCACTAACACAGTACAAGTCCTATGGGTGCTTCTGGGAAGAAAATATAGGAACTCTGTGTGATGCCACTAACACAGTACAAGTCCTATGGGTGCTTCTGGGAAGAAAATATAGGAACTCTGTGTGATGCCACTAACACAGTACAAGTCCTATGGGTGCTTCTGGGAAGACAATATAGGATCTCTGTGTGATGCCACTAACACAGTACAAGTCCTATGGGTGCTTCTGGGAAGAAAATATAGGAGCTCTGTTTGCTGCCACTAACACACTAGAAGTCCTATGGGTGCTTTTGGGGTGCAGTGCTGTACTAACAGCACTGCGGTTGGTACTACTGAAATACTGTACTAACAGTAAGACACGCACCAGACTAACCCCCAGCAGCAGCTAAAAACACACTAACCAGCAGCAGCAATGGACGATCAATGACAGGTAGCAATGGTTTAGCAAATAAATAGCCAATGGTTTAGCAAAGTAGAGCAAATCTTTCTATATGAATCTAGCAAAGAGTGACACAGTATCAGCCTGATCTCTCCTAAAGCCGGAACTCATGTGACCGGCGCCGACGGCGTGGCGCCTTTTAAATGAGGGGGCGTGTACTAAAGCCTCTGAGCTGTAATTGGCTACAGGCGTCCTGCCTGTAGCCAATTATGGCTCTCCGAGTTTCCGGCGCTGTGATTGGCCAAGCATGCGGGGTCACAGTGCATGCTTGGCCAATCATCAGCCAGCAATGCACTGCGCCGGCCGCGCCGGCCGCAATGCATTGCGGGGCCGCTCGCATCACACGAATGTGATGCGAGCAGCCAAAATAGTTCTGGGCTCGCCGAGCGAGCGAACACCCGGTGCTCGATGCGAACATGGGTTCGCATCGAGCACCGGGCCCATCCCTACTGCTTACTGATAATTACACGGATACATAAAGCTGCATCTACCTACGAACTTTGCTATATGAACTATTATATGTATACTAAGTTCATTTTTGGTATTTTCTGGCCTTTCGAATTGTCACGATTATTTGCTTTTTAGTTCTACTCATGACATTTAATATTTAGATATCCATATCTATTTCTTGCACCTTCAACTTTTATTGAGATATTGTTATATTAACCAGGTCACTTTTTAGTACTATGTTATAAGCAGAGGCGTATCTAGTGAAAATGGCGCCTATGGCAAGCACTGAAACTGTGCCCCTGACAAAACATTTGCGGCCTTACCAGCACCCATAAATGCAGCAACATCAGCACCCATAAATGCAGTAACATCAGCACCCATAAATAAGGTAACATCAGCACCCATAAATGCGGCCTTACCAGCACCCATAAATGCAGTAACATCAGCACCCATAAATGCGGCCTTACCAGCACCCATAAATACGGTAACATCAGCACCCATAAATGCGGCCTTACCAGCACCCATAAATGCAGTAACATCAGCACCCATAAATGCGGCCTTACCAGCACCCATAAATGCAGTAACATCAGCACCCATAAATGCAGCCTTACCAGCACCCATAAATGCAGCAACATCAGCACCCATAAATGCAGCCTTACCAGCACCCATAAATGCAGCAACATCAGCACCCATAAATGCGGCCTTACCAGCACCCATAAATGCAGCCTTACCAGCACCCATAAATGCAGTAACATCAGCACCCATAAATGCAGTAACATCAGCACCCATAAATGCGGCCTTACCAGCACCCATAAATACGGTAACATCAGCACCCATAAATGCGGCCTTACCAGCACCCATAAATGCAGTAACATCAGCACCCATAAATGCGGCCTTACCAGCACCCATAAATGCAGTAACATCAGCACCCATAAATGCAGTAACATCAGCACCCATAAATGCGGCGCCAGCGCCTCTGACATTGGACAGAGGTAGAGAGGGAATAGGATCACCAGTGGCCAGGTGCCCTAGGCAGCTGCCCAGTTTGGCTAGTGGTAATGCCGGTGTTCTGTCGAGAAGTACCCCCTATCGAAAAATGCCGGGCCGGAACTGCACGTGCGCAGAACGGAGCCTCAGAACAGCTGAGCTTAAGATCAGCTGTTTCGCGTTGCCGAGGCATGTTTATGTAGGCGAAGACGGATATTTACATAAAGGGGGCGGATATTTCAATGATGGCCAGTACTAGGGGCGGAATTTTTATCGCTGAACAAACAAATCTGGTAAAGAAACCTTTATGTAATATAGAAAAATCTGCCCTTCAATTGACTAAACACGCCCGCAGCGTTCAAAATGAATAGCAGATAAAGATTTATTTTGCAAATTTCTTTGGCCATCAATACAAATTCCACCCCCAGCACTGCCCATCATTGAAATATCCGCCCCCTTCATGTAAATATCTGTCCCTCACCTACATGAATGTGCCTCGGCCACACGGGACAACAGCTGATCGTAAACTCAGCTGTTCTGCGGCTCCGTGCGGCGCATGCGCAGTTCCACCTGGGCACTATTCGATAGCCGGGCATTTCTCGACAGAGCACCAGCCCTGTCTGCTTGGCACACACGCAGAATCACACATGATGACTTTAAGTCACCACCATGTGCGATTGTGCGTGTGTGCCAGGCCCAAGCAGAAGCAAGCAGCCAATCAAATATAGTACTCAATATGGATTAAATAAATATGCTTAGCCAAAGATATCACAAATAAAGTGTAATAAAAGTAAGTTGTGCAAAAGCAGGTACTACTTGCACAAATCACTTTATTATACTTTATTTGTGATATCTATGGCTAAGCATATTTATTTAATCCATATTGTTTGAGCACTATATTTGATGCTCAAGATCGTAGTGACTGACTGGTTCTGTAATTGTACCTGCTTCTCGGCTGCAGTGCTAATCCTTCCAGGTGCTGCTGTCTGGGGGTTCCAATTTTTTCTCTTCTCTCTAGTGACAAAATGTTCTCTCTAGAGTTCTCTTCTCCAGCCTCCAGAGTCCTCACAGTCACGTGACATCACACAAACCCGGGAGACCTCGCTCCGTGGAGAAGCTGAAGCAGATGCAGAAAGGAGCGTAGGCGGAGCATTAGGCTCCGCCTCCGCATTAGGCCCCGCCTCCGCATTTGGCTCCGTCTCGGCATTAGGCTCCGCCTCCGCCTGTTACACTACGGCTACGTAGATGACCCGGGAGGCAGGAGAGTCAACTCACCAGCCGTCATGGGATGGGGGAGACTGCCGCATCCCTCCTCACTTGCTAGTGAAGTGCTGTGCCGGCGCTGCGCTCCAGCAGGCCGGCCGTGGCGCAGGGGACTGCATTAGTGCGGGAGGCGGCCGCGAATGGACGGATGGAACTGTTTTATTGTGCAGGGGCGGCTTTTTTGCCGCCGCCCCCCCCCCCACGGCGCCCATGGCACTAGCCATGGCTGCCATACCCTAGATACGCCACTGGTTATAAGGCTGCGTTTATAAATGTATGATATACACTGGTTTAAATAGCTTTTCTGCACACATCACAGCTACTAGTAGGTGCTGACTTTTGTTTGCCCTTACGAAGATAGCGTTGAGAATTTTTGATTTTGATTCAGACCCCATATGCATTATTTTCGTTGATTAATTTCAACACTAGTTTTTCACTATCTGGATGAGGACTGTGTAGGTTTCATTATCCAGACACATTCTTCTAACTCATTAAATTCTGAGCACTGAAACTTGTATTTAGGACTCCCTTTCCTTTCTACGGTCAGCGCTCTGATACACTTCTTAGCGCTACACTTTTATACCTTTATGTATCTGTGAGACTGTCATTTGTGGCACAATAATTAGGAACACTTTGTGGGTACAATGTTGCATATCATATATTTGCAGTGTATACAGTGACTAGTAGACACAGGTTTTCTTTAATTATTCCACTCTAAAACACTTCCCATCCCAGGGTGCCGGAGCCCTTTTATAACCCTAAGGCCCCTTTCACACGATCGGCTGAAACATCTCACTGAGGAACTCTGTACATTATTACTGCACACAAGTGGCTTATCTCTGAGTCGGGAACTGCCTTAATGTTTGATTATTCACATGACTGCGGGCTCCGCCTGGTCTCGGGCGTTGATTAGCATGTCTTTGGGAAGGTGTTACCCCACATGCAAGGGCCCAGTATACCCAGGGCCATTTTTAAGGCAGGGCAAAAGGGGCAGCTGCCCTGGGCCCTGTCATTGTTGTGGGGCTCAAAGCAGCTGCCTCATACTTGCCAACTATCCTGGTTTAAATTCCCTCGCCCCTTGAGGTTTTAGTCCTGTGATGTGTCCCAATATCTCAGTGTGAAGTGCTGCTACTAATGCTGCCCAGCTCTGCCCTATTGTTGTGTACAGATGACTCACCTGCAGACCATGTGTTTACATGTAACTTACCGGCATTCATATGTAAATAGCAATGGCATTCATATGTAAATAGCAGGGGTCGGCAGCATTAATATGTATATCATGCCCCCCTGAGGTCATATCCACAGTAATCTCTAGCAACCAATCAACAAGCAGAAATCATGTGCTGTAACCTCTAGCAACTAATCAGTGAGCTGTAATGTGTGCTGTAACCTCTAGCAACCAGTCAGTGAGCGGTAATGATACACCGTAACCTCTGGCAACCAATCACAAACGCTCCCTGATCTGATTCAGTAAAATGATTTTGAGTATAGCTGCTATTTATTGTATGTCTCAGAGCAGGTGGAGAGCAAAACTGCATGGGGGGGCCCCAAGAAAAGTTTTGCCCAGGGTCCAATCAATATTAAAGACGGCCCTGAGTATACCCCGCCCACAAGTGAACCCTACCATCCAGGGGTGATCATAGGAGACTTGAAGGCCAACAGATTCAACGCTAACACCTATATTGTCCCAGTAATCAATGGCACGTTGCTATGTTCATTGTATATATACAGGGCACATTGTTAATGGTTAACCCAACTATGAGACACAGCCTTATGCGGCATACACACGACTGGACTTTCCGGCAAACTAATTCCGAAGGGATTAGTCCGTTGGACAATATGAACGTGTGTGTGCTAATCCGTTTGTTTTTTGGGCAAAAAATTAGACGGACCTAGAAATAGAACATGTTTCAGATCTATCCGGCGGACTCAATTCCGACGGACTGAAATCGGGAAACCGTTCGTCTGTGTGCCCGACCAAATACGACGCAAGGGAAGCTATTAGCTACTGGCTATTGAACTTCCTAGTTTAGTCCCATTTACGCCATCACGTTAAGAACGAACGGACTTACGAACGGACTTAGTCCATTCATATGTGGGCAAGTCCGTTCGGAAAGTCTGTCGGAACTCGGCCGAAAGTCCGTCGGGAAGACCGTCGGACCTAGTCTTCCGGAAATCACTCCTCATGCTTATAATAATGCTATATTGGTATTCAGCGGCTTCATAAAATTGTGGTTATTAGCACTTGTTTAACTTTTGTAGACCTAATCTTCCCTAAATTGGTGTCCTAACTAGTGGCTGAAAGAACCTTAAGTGGCGAATGTTCTCAATGGAACTGACTGAAAAGTTGGATCTCCCAGGGGTAAATATGGAGGTGTTCACTGTGTGTCAGGTGGACTTGACCCTTCAATGACTCTTTTCTCAAGCAGGATACCTGAAACATCTGTTTTTAGTGCAAATTGCTAGACAGTGTAATCTTTCTTTTTGCTGGCTAGCTGGTAAGTGTGCAGGGAAAATGTTTCTTTTGCTTGTTCTGTGCAAAGCCCTTCCATGTGTACTTTACTTTAAAAGGCAGTTATAAATTGGAGTGGTTGCCATTTTCTGTTTAGCTTGCTGTAATTGATGCTGATACACATTGGACACCTTTAGCCACCATTTTGCTGTGCTAGACTTATGGTGTTGCTCAACTGGAACGTTTTTTTTTTTATTGTAAATTGTTAGACAGTGCACTTGTTTTGCTTTTTTTGATGGCTAGCTGGTAAGTGTGCTGGGAAAAATCTTGTTTTGTCAGTCCTGAGTCCTGTCCCTCCAGGCTCACAGTAGCACATATACAGCTACCCCTTTCCCCCTTGGGGACCAGCAGCCTTTTCTCTCCCATCTGCTGGCTCCAGAGAGTGGGGGTTACCTACAACAGCTTTGGTGCCCAATCACAATCCTCACTAGCCCAGTTGCTAGGGATGAGTCCAGGCTTTAGTAGCAGCAAATCTAAATCCTTTTTTCCCCTCTCTCTATGTGATTTCTATCATTGCAGGGAAGAGAGAAACAAGCCTCAGGAAAAAAATTATCTGCTGAGCTGCTTAACCGGTTCCCGACCGCCGCCTGTATATACATCGACAGAATGGCACGGCTGTGCAAATGGGCTTACCTGTACATCCCTTTGAATTTTGTCCCAGTAGGATCGCGGGTCCCGCGGACTCGATGTCTGCGGGGATACCCGCGATCGTCTCACGGAGAGGAAGAACTAGGAAATGCTAATGTAAACAAGCATCTCCCCGTTCTGCCTAGTGACACTGTCACTGATCACAGCTCCCTGTAATTGGGAGCGGTGATCAGTGATGTGTCACACACAGCCCCTCCCCCCACAGTTAGAATCACTCCCTAGGACACACTTAACCCCTACAGTGCCACCTAGTGTTAACGCCTTCACTGCCAGTCACATTTACACAGTAATAAATGCATTTTTAATCGCACTAATCGCTGTATAAATGTGAATGGTCCCAAAAATGTGTCAAAATTGTCCGCCATAATGTCGCAGTCACGATAAAAATCGCTGATCGCCGCCATTAATAGTAAAAAAAAATATTAATAAAAATGCCATAAAACTATCCCCTATTTTGTAGACGCTATAACTTTTGCGCAAACCTATCAATAAACACTTTTTGCGTTTTTTTTTTTACCAAAAATATGTAGAAGAATACGTACCGGCCTAAACTGAGGGAAAAACATTTTTTTATATATTTTTGGGGGATATTTATTATAGCAAAAAGTAAAAAATAAAAAAAAGTTTCAAAATTGGAAAGCAAACACCCCAAGGTATATTCTATGAGGCATAATGATTCTTTTGAACATGTAATTGTTTTCCACAAGTTTTTTGTAAAATGTGTAAAGAAAATGAAAACACATTTTTTCCCCCCACAAAGTTGTCCATTTATAAGATATTTCTTACACATAGCATGTACATAGAAAAAATTACACCCCTAAATATATTCTGCTACACCTCCTGAGTATGGTGATACCACATGTGTGAGACTTTTACACAGCCTGGCCACATACAGAGGGTCAACATAGAGGGAACACCATCAGTTGTTCTAGGGACATACATTTCAAATCTAATTTGACCTGCTATTACACTTTTGTTAGGCACTGATGGGCGCTGTAGTGGCATAGATGTGGCAGTGATGAGAATTGATGTGGCAAGGATTAGAACTGACGTGGCATGGATGGTCACTGATGTGGCATGGATGATCACTGATGTGGCATGGATGGGGATGGATGAGCATGGATGAGCATGATTGAGGATTGATGAGCCAGTGATGGAGCATGGATGAGCATGAATGTGGATGGATGAGCAAGGGATGGAGCATGGATGTGGATGGATGAGCCTGGGATGGAGCATGAATGTGGATGGATAAGCCAGGGATGGAGCATGAATGTGGATGGATGAGCCAGGGATGGAGCATGAATGTGGATGGATGATCCAGGGATGGAGCATGGATGAGCATGAATGTGGATGGATGAGCCAGGGATGGAGCATGAATGTGGATGGATTAGCCAGGGATGGAGCATGAATGAGGATGGATGAACCAGGGATGGAGCATGAATGTGGATGGATGAGCCAGGGATGGAGCATGAATGTGGATGGATGAACCAGGGATGGAGCATGAATGAGGATGAATGTGGATGGATGTGCACAGATCAGCGCTGTGGGCACTTCAGATCCAGCCCACAGCGCTGCTGTACCCACTCCCTACTCTCCTCACATGCTGTACCGATGGGCGTGAGAAGAGGGGAGGAGCCGAACCGGACATGCTGCGGTTTGGTTACAACTCATCACTCTGTCATTTGACAGAGTGATCCTGTGGTAAAGGGCCGCTTTCATTGGCCCTTTAATCTGATCATAGACATGCCAGGTCTGGGAGACCTGACGGTCATGGACATTCCCGGGTGTGCTCCCCAGGGGAATGCGCGGGAGTGCGATTCTGGTAGGACGTTATAGTACACCCTCCCAGAATTATCCAACCGTGCTATAGACGTTTTTCAGCTATGAACCGGCCGGCAAGCAGTTAAGAGATTTGGATCAATTATGATACTGCTTGATATAATTGGTCTTTATGTAATGAATAATTGATTTTACTGATAAAAATGAAAGCGGAGCTCCAGCACCCCCACCAAAAATACTGTAGCTACATTGTAAAAAAATCCATGTGACACTAAACTACTGTAGCTACATTGTAAAAAAATGTTAAAAAACAAGAAAAAAAATGTTTACAAAAATTGAATAAAATATTATTTGCTTATACTGTATAATGAATTTTTTTATTTTTATTTTTTTAACACCAGTCAGTATCCTTGAACGCTGCCACACCAGTGATATGATGAGGCTGTACTGCACTGTTGTCAGTATGTAAAAAAAAAAATTGTTAATAAAACCTCAAATTTTATTTAATTTCTTCATTTTCTAAAAAATTGGGACAAAACAATTACAACTTCAAGAAATTAGATAGGCCATTAATACATCAGGATTGATACATTTTCAAATATACACACCATAGTTTGTAGATTTTAAGCAAAACATATGTCTATTAATGCATGAGACATACAGGCAGGAGATCTAAGCTCTGAGGAAGAGCGGTTTTCCATCAAAATTCATAATATATATTCATAGTCTGCTTGCTAGTGAGTGAGGTCCAGGGAGCACTCACACTTTGTATCTATTGACACTTTTGTGTTTACAACCCTTGAAGTCTATTGCCTTTTTTTAATATTTACATATTTTCAAGTTTTTTAAAAGTTAATAAACGGGGCTTTGCACACTCTTTATTGTTTTTTTGGAATTCACTATAGAAACATTCCCAGTCGGAAGTGGACTGCATACCTTATCTGTTGTTGGAGTGGACTATTACCACACTTTGGTCCTATAGCAGAGCACTCTCAATACAATAAGCACTGATGAGAATTTTTCTTCAGTTTTTTATCGGGGTATGATGCAGCTTTAATCTCAGGGGAGCAAATCATGAGCAGTTTTCATGGTTAGGCTTTGGTATGTCTACTCTTGGCCAGTAAAGTCAGTTTGTGCCTGATATAACAGTTCAGAAAGCCAGACGGAGTAGACCAGAGCCAGGAAAGCTGTGGTTCCTTTGGAATACCAGATGGCCCCCCGGGATTTAGAGATCCTAAAGAGCAGCAAGGATAACATCAAAGAGATTGTTGTGGGTCAATCTAAAAGGTGGAAATGGTAGGTCATCCGGGTCATGTGATTAGTAGCATTGATTATTGAAAATGTGGAATGAGATAATTGTGTAAGGTGAACTTTCGTAAGGGAAATACTAGTTATTTGGCGTGTTTCAGGCAGCCAGTCCACCAACACTTTAAGAAAGAGGTCAGAAACAACAGACTTCATATTTCTTAGCACAGGTCTTCTTTAAAATTTTACCAATGATGTTTATTATTCTCACCTATTATTTGTATCAGAACTCATGCCTTTCTTTCACATGTAATTTCAGTCTAAGACATAATAACTTGCTTTTGTTTGCCCAAATGTTTGCTTAAAGTAGTGTGTGTTGACAGGTAATCAAAGTCTCAAAACATTTGGCAAAATAAAATTCATACCAATACACCTTTTATTTACCGGAACCCACATGAAGAAATGAAAACTCATGGCAAAAGTATTTTAACCGAATGGCCAAGTTACGTACATAGTTACATAAATGATTAGTTAGTCATGCTTAAAGCGGAGTTCCACCCAAAAATGTAACTCCTGCTTTAAGTGTAGGTGACCCCCTGACATGCCACATTTGGGGGGGAGGGGTACCCTGTTTTTACCGGACCCACAGCTCCCACTTCCTCCCCTGGTGCCGCAGCGCCTGAAGGAAGATCACCTCTCCCTCCCTGCAATCTTCTGGGACACATCACAGGTCCTAGAAGATTGCCCAGCCATTCATAGCGAGCGGCTCACGCATGCAGCCGGTAGAATGCCGGCGCCACATAGAGGAGTGGGAGAGGAGCGGGGATTCATGTGCCTGCATCGCTGGACCGTGGGACAGGTGAGTGTCTGATTATTAAAAGTCAGCAGCTACACTTTTTGTAGCTGCTGACACTCCGCTTTAAGTCCATCTAGTTCAACCAGCAATGTTGGTTTGTTTTTACTGGTTGCCTTTTGTAAGGAGGCTGGGAA
The DNA here is from genome assembly GCA_028564925.1 of Lithobates sylvaticus. Classification (NCBI taxonomy): domain Eukaryota; kingdom Metazoa; phylum Chordata; class Amphibia; order Anura; family Ranidae; genus Lithobates; species Lithobates sylvaticus. The sequence continues at coordinate 624,327,541 of CM053028.1, read as the reverse complement.
TTCTGGATTGTGGAACAGAAGCCAAAAGTAGGTTTTGCAAACATAAGGGTTTGACCAAAGGCACAGAACTGTCATGAATGGTCTTTTACACCTCAGCCAGTGGCGGAACTACCACCATAGCGACACATGCGGTCGCTATGGGGCCCGCAGCCAATCAAGGGCCCGGTGAGCGGCGTTGCTAGGCGGGTGCAGGCCGCGCCGGGTGACACCCGCTAGCGGGGGTGACACTCGTGGGTAGCGGCAGCCGCACCACTAACGCCGCTCCCCGTGCCTTCTATGCTGCACTGAGCGCAGGAGGGAGAACAGCGGTGCGGACCGAAGCCGCCTCCCCTCCTCTCTGTTTACATCTAGAGAGGAGGAGGAGCCTGCGCTCAAGCCTCGGCTCGAGAGACACACGCCGCTGTTCTAAAGGTATGTAAAGGGGGGGGGTGTCGTCTGCTGTTGGGTCTGCACTACCCGGGGGGGGTCTGTAATGGGTGGGGGTGTCTACTGATGGGGGTCTGCACTGAGGTGGGGGGTGTCTGTACTAAGGGGGTCTGCACTTGGGTGGGGGGTGTCTGTAATGGGGGTGTCTTTACTGAGGGGGTCTGTAATGGGGGATTGTCTGTACTGAGGGGGGCCTGCACTGAGATGGGGGTCTGCACTGAGGTGGGGGGCGTCTGTACTGAGGGGGGTCTGTAATGGGGGTGGGTGTCTGTACTAAGGGGGTCTGCACTGAGGTGGGGGGCGTCTGTACTGATGGGAGGTCTGCACTTGGATGGGGGGTCTGTAATGGGGGGTGTCTGTACTGATGGGGGTCTGCACTGAGGTCGGGGGTGTCTGTACTGATGGGGGTCTGCACTGAGGTCGGGGGTGTCTGTACTGATGGGGGTCTGCACTGAGGTCGGGGGGTGTCTGTACTGATGGGGGTCTGCACTGAGGTCGGGGTGTCTGTACTGATGGGGGTCTGCACTGAGGTCGGGGGGTGTCTGTACTGATGGGGGTCTGCACTGAGGTCGGGGTGTCTGTACTGATGGGGGTCTGCACTGAGGTCGGGGTGTCTGTACTGATGGGGGTCTGCACTGAGGTCGGGGGTGTCTGCACTGATGGGGGTCTGCACTGAAGTCGGGGGTGTCTGTACTGATGGGGGTCTGCACTGAAGTCGGGGGTGTCTGTACTGATGGGGGTCTGCACTGAGGTCGGGGGTGTCTGTACTGATGGGGGTCTGCACTGAGGTCGGGGGGTGTCTGTACTGATGGGGGTCTGCACTGAGGTCGGGGTGTCTGTACTGATGGGGGTCTGCACTGAGGTCGGGGGTGTCTGTACTGATGGGGGTCTGCACTGAAGTCGGGGGTGTCTGTACTGATGGGGGTCTGCACTGAGGTCGGGGTGTCTGTACTGATGAGGGTCTGCACTGAAGTCGGGGGTGTCTGTACTGATGGGGGTCTGCACTGAGGTCGGGGGTGTCTGTACTGATGGGGGTCTGCACTGAGGTCGGGGGTGTCTGTACTGATGGGGGTCTGCACTGAGGTCGGGGGTGTCTGTACTGATGGGGGTCTGCACTGAGGTCGGGGGGTGTCTGTACTGATGGGGGTCTGCACTGAGGTCGGGGTGTCTGTACTGATGGGGGTCTGCACTGAGGTCGGGGTGTCTGTACTGATGGGGGTCTGCACTGAGGTCGGGGGGTGTCTGTACTGATGGGGGTCTGCACTGAAGTCGGGGGTGTCTGTACTGATGGGGGTCTGCACTGAGGTCGGGGTGTCTGTACTGATGAGGGTCTGCACTGAAGTCGGGGGTGTCTGTACTGATGGGGGTCTGCACTGAGGTCGGGGGTGTCTGTACTGATGGGGGTCTGCACTGAGGTCGGGGGTGTCTGTACTGATGGGGGTCTGCACTGAGGTCGGGGGTGTCTGTACTGATGGGGGTCTGCACTGAGGTCGGGGGTGTCTGTACTGATGGGGGTCTGCACTGAGGTCGGGGTGTCTGTACTGATGGGGGTCTGCACTGAGGTCGGGGTGTCTGTACTGATGGGGGTCTGCACTGAGGTCGGGGGTGTCTGTACTGAGGTCGGGGGTGTCTGTACTGATGGGGGTCTGCACTGAGGTCGGGGGGTGTCTGTACTGATGGGGGTCTGCACTGAGGTCGGGGGGTGTCTGTACTGATGGGGGTCTGCACTGAGGTCGGGGGGTGTCTGTACTGATGGGGGTCTGCACTGAGGTCGGGGTGTCTGTACTGATGGGGGTCTGCACTGAGGTCGGGGGTGTCTGTACTGATGGGGGTCTGCACTGAAGTCGGGGGTGTCTGTACTGAGGTCGGGGGTGTCTGTACTGATGGGGGTCTGCACTGAGATCGGGTGTCTGTACTGATGGGGGTCTGCACTGAGGTCGGGGGTGTCTGTACTGATGGGGGTCTACACTGAAGTCGGGGGTGTCTGTACTGAGGTCGGGGGTGTCTGTACTGATGGGGGTCTGCACTGAGGTCGGGGTGTCTGTACTGATGGGGGTCTGCACTGAGGTCGGGGTGTCTGTACTGATGGGGGTCTGCACTGAGGTCGGGGGTGTCTGTACTGATGGGGGTCTGCACTGAAGTCGGGGGTGTCTGTACTGATGGGGGTCTGCACTGAAGTCGGGGGTGTCTGTACTGATGGGGGTCTGCACTGAGGTCGGGGGTGTCTGTACTGATGGGGGTCTGCACTGAGGTCGGGGGTGTCTGTACTGATGGGGGTCTGCACTGAGGTGGGGGGTGTCTGTACTAAGGGGGTCTGCACTGAGGTGGGGGGGCTGTAATGGGTTGTGTCTGTACTGATGGGGGTCTGCACTGAGGTCGGGGGGTGTCTGTACTGATGGGGGTCTGCACTGAGGTCGGGGGGTGTCTGTACTGATGGGGGTCTGCACTGAGGTCGGGGGGTGTCTGTACTGATGGGGGTCTGCACTGAGGTCGGGGGGTGTCTGTACTGATGGGGGTCTGCACTGAGGTCGGGGGTGTCTGTACTGGTGGGGGCATCTGTACTGATGGGGGGTCTGAACTTTTTTTCGGGGGTCTGTAATGGGGGTGGGTGTCTGTACTAAGGGGGTCTGCACTGAGGTGGGGGGCGTCTGTACTGATGGGAGGTCTGCACTTGGATGGGGGGTCTGTAATGGGGGGTGTCTGTACTGATGGGGGTCTGCACTGAGGTCGGGGGGTGTCTGTACTGATGGGGGTCTGCACTGAGGTCGGGGGTGTCTGTACTGATGGGGGTCTGCACTGAGGTCGGGGGGTGTCTGTACTGATGGGGGTCTGCACTGGGGTCGGGGGTGTCTGTACTGATGGGGGACTGCACTGAGGTTGGGGCTGTCTGTACTGATGGGGATCTGCACTGAGGTGGGGGGTGTCTGTACTGATGGGGGGGTCTGCACTTGGGTGGGGTGTCTGTACTGCTGGGGGGGTGTCTGTACTAAGGTGGTGTCTGTACTACTGGGGGGTTCTGTACTACTGAGGGGGGTCTGTAATTTTGGGGAGTTCTGCACTGGGGGGGGTGTCTGTACTGCTAGGGGGGGGTCCTGCACTGAGGGGGGGTGTCTGTAATGCTGTGGGGTGTCTGTACTTAGGAGGGTGTCTGTACTGCTGGGGGGTCTTTACTGATGGGGTATGCATGTGTGTCCTTCAGGGGCTGCATACAGTATACTGCATACTTTGTTGTTCAAAATTAAGCTGTTGCCTGGGTACTGTGCCTCATGAGTGTGGTAATCTGTTGTTTGATGGCATTAGTTCATTTTTTTTTTTTTTGTGGTGGGGGGGGGGGGGGGGCCCATACAACATTTTGCTATGGGGCCCTGTGAGTTCTAGTTACGCCCCTGACCTCAGCTTTGACCTTTGAACAAAATTGATTGGATGCAGTTTGAGCTGGTTGTTGAGGAAGGCCTCCAGGGTGGAACTACAGATCGCAAGGCTCTACAACCCAATTTTGGTGTCACGCTTACATAAAAACAAAGGGGCATCTGGCAGCGACACAATCATTGATCTTCAGAAAGGAAGATAGAAAGGTAACAGGGGAGCTGTCAGCATAGTCATTTCACTAGTAGGGAGCAGCTCTGTGGAAAGTGGTTTTACACGGCAGCTCAGCAGACTAGCTTTTTAACCACAGAACCCTGCAGCTGCGTCTGTGAACTGACCACAAAGCCCAATGCAAAATCTGCTGGCTAGAGCCACGAACCACAAAGCCTGAGGTGATTATGTAAATTCCTCCGGACATACGCCGGTTTCTTCCTCACTTCCTTTTTTTCTTCTCAGGCTTTGGCAAATGTCAATGGCTATCACAGCAGGTTGCATAGTAGAGCCAGCAAAGAAAAAAGAAGCTTTCAGAACAGATTCCAGTCTTTTTTTGCTGAGTCCTAAAAGTCTAGACAAGATGTTGACTAAGACAGGAGATCACTGCATCCACTGTGGGCATACTGCCCTCCTTTAAAGATTTCTCCACCAAATAACATCTGTCCTACGATTTCTGCCAGAGGCCACCTAAAGTAAGAGCGCACCAGCAGGAACTGTACGAGCAACTTCGGTGCCCAGAAACAATCACTCCAGCAAATCCAGGTCTGTCAATGTCCCAGCCAATTCATGTGCATTTTCATCAGATCTCATCCAATCCGCCAAGATGGATGGCGAACGTCTGGATTTAGCGGATCAGATGGCAGACGTGTGTCAGCGGACACATCTCCGCTGACACCCGCCTCCCCATAGGAGTCAATGGATGGCCTGCTCGGATCCGCCTGAAAAATGGACAAGTGGATCCGAGCGGGCCAGCCATGTGAAAGGGACCTTATAGGTAATATTGTAGCAAGTTTGCTGCCAATACCCAATTATGCAGAATTGCAGGTATGCCAGTATGCAGATATGCAACAATACATCTTTCTTAGGAACACATACCTGATACCACATGTATTTACTAAAATAATTACCTTCTAGCCTCCAGGTGGGAGAAATATCAGCACCCAGTCAGCCATTTAGTTATCTCCTGATCTTCTATTTAGACAGTTTTATTCAAAACTCAATTTAAGAGGAATTCCAGCCCAAATTTTTGATTTGCTTTATACACTAGTATAGTCATTTTGGACAAATATTTAGTCCTGTTTAACCACTTTCTTACTGGGCACTTAAACCCACTTCCTGCCCAGGCCAATTTTTAGCGCTCTCACAATTTGAATGACATTTGTGCGATCATGCAACACTGTACACATATGATTTTTTTCACACAAATACAGCTTTCTTTTAGTGGTATTTAATCACTACTGGGGTTTTTATTTTTTGCTAAACAAACAAAAAAATAGTTTGTTATAAAATTTTGCAAACAGGTAATTTTTCTCCTTCACTGATGTGCGCTGATGAGGCTGCATTGATGGGCACTGATAGGCTGCACTGATAGGCTGCACTGATAGGGTGACACTGATGGGCACTAATAGGTGGCACTAATGAGCACTGATGTGGCGGCACTGGGGGGCACTGATCAGGAGGCACTGATGGGCACTGATAGGCGGCACTGATAGGTGGCACTGATGGGCACTGATAGGCAGCCCTAATAGGTGGTACTGATGATGAGGCACTGATGGGCAATGATGGGCATTGATAGGTGGAACTGGTAGGCATTGATAGGTGGCACTGGTGAAACGAGAAGTGCAGCTAGTAAGGTATAAATGTATTTAAAAAATGTATTTAAAAAAAAAACCTACTCACAAAGAAAGTAGTATAGCAGGCATGGGTAGTCTCAAAGGACCAAGCAGAGTGTTGCCTAGTGCAGCTCCTTCTGGGGGAGGTCCATGGGGACGCTGTCATCCATCAGAGGTAGCGGGCGGTCAGCGCGGGTGGATTCCGACACTTGGAGGTCTGTGGCACGCACTGGCAGAGAAAAGATGATGTCACTTTCCAAAGGTTGTGTAGACATGGTGGCTATGGCGATGCATTTGCGGAGCATGCGCTCCTTCTTCTTAGTCTGCCTGTAAAGTGGCACACCTGAAGCATGTATAGAACCTGCTGCAGCAATAATGAAATTTCTAAAGAAACAAAACAAGTTTAAATTGACTTGCGGTTGCAATTGCTGGCACCCGACTATTTTAAAAAAAGAAAGAAATTTAAAAAAAGAAAGAAATTAAAAAAAAAGAAAGAAATTAAAAAAAAAAGAAAAGAAATTTAAAAAAAAACGGCGTGGGGTCCCCTCCAAAATATATACCAGAACCTTTACTAGAGAATGCAGCCTGACAGGCCAAGAAAGTGGGGACAAGCAAGGGGCTCTGCCCTCCCACCCCAAAGCACCTTGTCCCCATATTGATGGGGACAAGGGCCTCTTCCCGACAACTCAGGGCAGTGGGTTTTGGGGGTCTTCCAGGCTGCGTGCTTGGATAAGGGTATGGTCTAGATTTTGGTGGGACCCCATATCATTTAAAAAAAATAAAAAATTGATGTGGGGTTCCCCTTAAAATCCTCACCAGCCCCGAAGCGCCTGGTATGGACTGGGGCGAGGGACCCCCACATCGTTTTTTTCTTTTTTTTTACCTGTCAGCAGGGAAGCCTGCTGACAGCTGATGACTCATCCATTGTTAGGGACCCGGTGGCCTGCTTCTCAGCCCTGCTCCTTAACAACATATTGTCTTTTGCTCGGCCTGAACCATTCGCCCAACACTATTACTAATCCGCATACACCTACTCACATACTTCACTACCAAAAATTGCTCAATATTTACCACACCTTTTCCTCCATTTGCTTGTCCTTTCATCAACATCTCCCTCTTCAGTTTCTCCATCCTTGACTATCATACAGACGTGAACCACTCTTTCATTATTTTCTTCAACACTCTCTCCAGAGCAGGAAAAACATAAAATAAGTATAGTAAAATTGGCGCAATTACAGATTTAATAATTTATGCCTTCATCCTCAAAGTTAGGGTCCTTAGTGACCAGAATTTTTTTTTTTTCTTTACTTTTACATACACTTCCTCCCAACTTTCCCATACAGTTCATTATTAAACCTGACACCCAAAATGTTAATACTTCCCTTGCTTACCTTCGAATCACACACGTTTACATCACCCCACTCACCAAAAAACTTGCATTCACTCTTTTCCAATATTTATTATGTACACCAATCTGTACTGTCTATGTTAACCACCCATTCACCTGCACCTTGCTAACCATTCCACTATGCAAACATTTAATCCATTCTAACATTACCTCAGGCACCCCCATTTTCCTCAACCCCCTAAACATAAATTCATGCAAAACCCTATCATATGCTTTCTCAAAATTCAGTCCCAATGGCTCAATTGCCTCTTATCTTTACAGTGTCACCACACATTTTTCAAACTTATCAAACTTTCTGCAATAGATCTTCCAGGCACAACACACATTTGCTCCTTCTCCACCATTTTCCAAACCACCTTCCAAAATCTATCAGCAATCATTTTGGCAGTCAACTTGTAATCAACATTCAACAGAAAAATTGTCCTCCAGTTTCTTAAATCCTCTTAAATCCTCCATACATTCTTTCTTATATAACAACACAATCACACTCCAAACATACTTCATACCTCCAATCACCCAACACCTCCCAAAACGTACCATAAAATTCCACTGGCAACCCATTACTTCCTGGCATTTTACCTTTCTTCATGCTTTTCAAACATGCTTCTATATCCCCTTTCACCACATCATACATAGTCATTTCCTCATCATTCATTGCTCAACATGCTACAACACCTCCATACACCTATCTCTTTCTTTGTCAACATACAACTTTGAATAAAACTCCCAGACTGCTTCTCTCACCTTCTCATTACTATACACTTCTCTCCCATCCTCATTCAACTTCTCTACTTTCCCACTCTACACCTTTTTTAAAGAAAAACTTTGTACACTTCTCATCCTCCTCCTTAAATACAGCCTTTATTTGTGATAGTATATTCTTTCCCCTTTGTTCCCTTTTATTCCCCTTTGTTCCATATATGTATTTATTCTCTCCTTTAATTTCTCCAATTCACACTTTACATCCTCTCCCAATCATCTTAACTCATTAAAATATTCAAATATCTTCTGCCACCATACTACCATCATACTCCTCTCACTCCTGCCTTGCCTTTTCACGCCCTTTCTTAACAAAAAAATTATTTGTTCTTACCTTCATTGACTCCCACCACTCAACTATGCTTTTAAAATCATTCCACATCCTGCCCAGCCCAAAGCAAATGATGGCCGGGCGGTGGCTCTTTCATTTTGACTGGACATCATATGATGTCCTTCAGAACAAGCCCTTTGTACACGCAGCGCTGTGAGTGGTAGTGCAGTGTGTCACTCGGACACACTGCATCTCCGATCATGGTAAAGAGCCTATGACATAGGCACTTTACCATGTGATCAGCTGTGTCCAATCACAGATGATCACAGTGTAACTAGGAAGTGCCGGTTATCTGCATTCCTCTATTCTCGCTGACAGGGCGTGAGAAGAGGAGAGCCAATAAGTGGCTCCCCTGACATAATTTTAGTGATTATTAGTGCAACCCCATTGGCGATGCCAACCAATGCCCATGAGTGATGCCAACTAGTGCCAACTACTGATGCCCAGTGATTCCCACCAATGCCCACAGTGATGCCAATCAGTGCCCATCAGTCATGCCAATCAGTGCCCATCAGTGATGACTTTCAGTGCCCATCAGTGATGTCTGTTAGTGCCTCCTCATCAGTGCTGACTATCAGTGCTGTCAATCAGTACCCATCAGTGATGACCATCAGTGCCCATCAGTTCCCATCATTGCCGCCCATCAATCACGACAGACGGAGCTTTTTTAAAATCTTTTTTCGAGTGTGGCGGGCGACATAATTAATGATGGGTCTACATTGGGGGGGGGGGGGGACATTTTTGACACTTTTTTGGTTAGTAGGTAGGGGAAAAATATACCCCATATTCATTCACATGGGGGGGGGGGGGTGCGATCTAGGGGCCCCTCTTGTTTCCAGATTCCGATAAGCCCCCTGCCCGCAGACACTTTTTTCAGGTCCGGCGGTGGCAGCGGGTGACCAAACTACATCAGGGAACATTGTTTTTTAATGAAGGAATTGTCAAAAACCTGCCTACTGTTTTTATTTATTTTTGACACTTTTTTGATGAATGGGTAGGGGTACAATGCACCCCATACTCATTAACAGAGGGGGGCTGGGATCTGGGGGCGATCTGGGGACCCCCTTTTTAAACCGCAGCAGCTGCTGCCATTACCGAGATATCCATCTTCAAACTGCTGACGTATATCTACATGAGCCGGTTGGTAAGTGGTTAAAATCCATACCAGACCCAACAGGCCTGGTATGGATTTGGTACAGATGCACCATTTTACAGGCAGACTAAGGGGCCCCCCCACAGCCACTATATTTAAATTTTATTTTTAAACTTGTTTCACTTTGAGCATTATTAAAATCACTGCTCCTGGAAAAACAATGTTTTTTTTTTCAAATAATTTGATACATGTTCCCTAGGGCAGTACCTGGGCCCCCATACCCTTTTTATGGCCAATAACTTGCATACAGTGCCTTGAAAAAGTATTCATACCCTTGAAATGTTCCACATTTTGTCATGTTACAACCAAAAACTTCAATGTATTTTATTGGGATTGTATGTGATTGACCAACACAAAGTGGCACATAATTGTGAAGTGAAAGGAAAGGCAAATGATATATGTTTTTACAAATAAAATCTGAAAAGTGTGGCGTGCATTTGTATTCAGCCCGCTTTACTCTGATACCCCTAACTAAAATCTAGTGGAACCAATTGCTTTCAGAAATCACCTAATTAGTAAATAGAGTTCACCTGTGTGTAATTTACTCTCAGTATATATACAGGTGTTCATGAAGGCCAAGGAACACACCAGACAGGTCAGAGACAAAGTTGTGGAGTAGTTTAAAACAGGGTTAAAGCGGGACTGTACTGAAAAAAAAAATTTAAAAGCCAGCAGCTACAAATACTGCAGCTGCTGACTTTTAAAAAATGGACACTTACCTGTCCCAGGGTCTGGCGGTGTCGGCAGCAGAGGCCGATCGCTCGCTCGGCTCTCTGCTGTAGCCGGCGCCATTCTCGGGGAGGGAATCAGGAAGTGGCTTCACTTCCCGATTCCCTACTGCACATGCGCGAGCCGCGCGGCGCAATGAGAATCTTCAGCGCTGTCTGCCGGGACACGTGTGTGTCCCGGCAGACAGCGCGCCGGGACAGGAACTTGCGTAAACTCCCACGGGAGTTTATGCCGGAAGTGGGTGCAGATACCTGTCTTAGACAGGTATCTGCACCCCCTCCCCCCTGAAAGGTGCCAAATGTGACACCGGAGGGGGGGAGGGTTCCGAAAAGCGGGAGTTCCACTTTAGGGTGGAATCCCGCTTTAAGTTATAAAAAATATCCCAAACTTTGAACTTGTCACAGAGCACTGTTCAATCCATAATCTGAAAATTTAACGAAATATGTCACAACTGCAAACCTACCTAGACATGGCCGTTCACCTAAACTGACAGGTTGGGCAAGGAGAGCATTAATCAGAGGAGCAGCCAAGAGGCTCAGGTGGGAGACTGTCCATAGGACAACTATTAGCCATACATTCCACAAATCTGGCCTTTATGGAAGAGTGGCAAGAGGAAAGCCATTGTTAAAAGAAATCCATAAGAAATCTTGTTTGCAGTTTCCGAGAAGCCATGTGGGGGACACAGCAAACAAGTGTAAGAAGGTGCTCTGGTCAGATGAGACCAAAATGTAACCTTTTGGCCTAAAAGAAAAACGCTATGTGTGGCAGAAAACTAACACTGCACATCACCCTGAACACACCACCCCCACCATGAAGCATGGTGGTGGCAGCATCATTGTGGGGATGCTTTTCTTCAGCAGGGAAAGGGAAGCTGGTCAGAGTTGATGGGAAGATGGATGGAGCCAAATGGATGGATGAATACAAATTCAAATATATTTTTGGTTATTCAGAGATTCGGATGTATCTGAATCTTTGAATGAAATAGTCATAAATAGTAACGGATTTCTTTAAAACAAATTTTCTAACAAATTCCACATTTTCAGAACGATTAGAATTGGGATCAGTCAAAAAATCATCGACTGATTCGAATTCTGTCTGAAGAATAGCTGGTTGTTAAGCAGTAGGCCGGGAAGCTGGCCGCCGTGTCCTTAACAACTGATGAGTCATCAGCTGTCAGTTGGCTTTCCCACTGACAGCTGAAATGTAAACAAAACAATGCCAACAATAGGAAATTCTGAAGAAAAAAAAACGGCGTGGGGTCCCATACCAGACCCTTATCTGGAAGCCTCCTTTAACAAGGGGGCCCCCAGATCCTGCCCCCCCTAAGTGAATTAGTATGGCCTACCCATTCACCAAAAATGTGTAAAAAGTGAATAAAGACAGTAAACAAGTTTTTGACAATTCCTTTATTAAAAAATAAAAAACAAACAATGTCTCCCGATATAGATCCATCTCACGCCACCCACCACACTGCACCACAGTTATTCTTCACCCATAATTTGAATTGGTCAATCATTTTTTTCATTTTTTTCTACCGATCTGAACTCGAATCGTTCTAAAAATTTGGAATTCGAAATTTTATGAAAACTATACTAAATTTAACGAATTCCAAAACCACACCAAACAAATCCCAAAACGAAACTAAATTAGTAACATAATGAGTATATACAAAATTAAAAAATTTTTTCCATTCTGCACATGTCTAGTTAGTCTCACCGTTAGTTTCCATTCATCATATGTACTGTATTCTGCTGGAGCTAGACACATAGTTAGTCAGGTTGAAAAAATTGTGTAGACACAATATGATATTGACCTATCTTATGTTCATCTGTTGAAGAATGAGCAGATTACTCAGACTGCTGCCTTATACACTCAAATCAGGTAGTTGAAATCTGTACACAGTCTCTCACGTTATTTGCACAGAAGGAGCCCAGTTAGTTAGTATTTGTGTAAATTCAGGATAAACTTTGGAGATGGAAATTATCCTATATGAATTTGGAAATAAGCCAGGAACCCTTCTAGTATGGGCCTCGTGGGGGATGCAAAGGAAGCTACCTGTGATACAGCTAACCACTCATGTTGGCACCAAAGTAACTGACTCAGCCTCAATAGTCAATGCATTTAAACAATTTTATCACAATGTACACAACCTTAACAGCTTTGAGACACAACCCTCTCCCCAGAAAACCAACCTGATTGCTTCCTTCCTGGCGTCATCAGACATGCCCTCCCTTCTGTTACAGACTCATGAGGACATGGAGAGCCCAATCACAGTTGGATATTGCCCTCTTATCCACTAAATTTGGTGAGGCCCCTGGCTCTGATGGGTTGTCCTTCAATTATTTCAAAACATTTCAGGATTGACTTTCCCCATACTTCCTTCTCATATACATCTGTATAATCACTGATCACCTCCCTCCATCAGTTATGTTGAGGGCTCATATAATGTTTTTTCTAAAACCAAACAAGGACCAGTGCTGTAACTACAGACCCAACACCCTCCTGAATGTGGACTCTTCAAATAAAACTCTTTTCAAAAATCATTGTGAACAGGTTGCTCCCCCACATCCCTCAGCTTATTCACACTGACCAGGTGGACTTTGTCCCACAGAGTGAGGGCAAGGACAGCACTACAAACGTCATTGACTTGATACACTCTTCCCAATCAAGAGCCCAACTCCACATGCTTATGACCACTAATGCAAAAAAGTCCTTTGATGATAGGACTAGCTATTCCTGTGGCCCACTCTTGCATATATTTGCCTGGGCCATCATATGATGGCTTGGATCTTAGCTCTTTACTCTTATCCCACAGCTGCAGTGAAGGTGAATGAGACTCCTTGTGATTATTTTCCCCTATTGAATGGGACCTGGTAGGGATGCCCCTTGTCCCCTTTCATTTTTCATTTTATCTTGACCCTTGAACCATTCATGTGCAAGGTGAGATCTGACCCAGCTATTCAGGGACTTTATCTCTTGAATATGGAACACAAGATCACTGCTTATGCTGATGATCTCGTTTTTCTTCTTACAGAGTCTGATTTCTCCCTGTTGTTACTAAATTAGTTTACTCAGTATAGGGAGCTTTCAAACTTCTCCATCAACTATTCGAAATCTGAGGCCCTTAACATTACTTTTTTGCGTGATAGAGTGGCCAAATTAAAACAATCATACCCATTCCACTGGGCCCCTTCTGCTTTTAAGTATCTGGCCACCAACATTACTCCACACAGATTTACTTTGTACAAGACCAACTTTAGCTAATGGTATTGTATTGCCGGCAATTTAAATGTCGTTTTTTTTTTAGGGCTGTGGAAATTAAAGATTAATTCCTCAATTAATCGATACATTTTTTTGATCAAAAATTCTTTCGATCGGTACTCACCTCTCTGTCGACTTCCGGTTCTTCAGGGAGTTCCGTCGGAGATCCGATGACAGACATCGACGTCACCAGACTCCTCCCCCCTTCCCCAAGTGCCTCCGTCTGCTAACGAAGGGAAGGGGGAGGAGTCCGGTGACGTTGAACTTCTGATTGAACGTAGCGCGCACAGGGAAGGAGATATGCATGACGTCCCCTGTTGCTGCCCTACGGAACTAACACGATTGTCGGCTTTACATGCTGTGTTTTTATCATCTTTATGTGAGTAGTTTGTGTTTGAAAACTAAATCTTATACTTAAGCATTGAGGAATTAGATCTTTTCTTTCTACCCATGACCTGGCATCCTTGCTGAGATCTAAGGAGAGGTGAGAGAAGTTTATGGTCCGTGTTAACCCTTTTGATACCTGCTTGCATGACCACCTGTTTGCACAGGGGTCCATGCCATAAGGTGAGAGTGATTAGTTAGACCGGAGGTGGAGGAATTGTCACGCTACTGTAGAAAAAAAATGACTTACGTCAGTGCTACAGTTTGAATTTAAAATGTATTTGTGTGAACTGTGAAGTTAAGTCATGAATTATGGAAACTAACTAGTGTCGGGTGATTGTATATAGTGTATACCACATTTACCACTGACTAATGCAGAGTTGCAATGCAAGGAGATCAGCTAAAAGTAGTTGGATCTGAATGTGCGTTATAATTAATAGAAATTAGTCAATTAATCGATTAAATAAAAAAATCGATGAATCGAACATGAAAATTTGAACCAGTAACAGCCCTATTTTTTTTCTTTAGAAATTTTATTTTTGCTGCAGCAGGTTCTATACATGGTACAGATGCACCACTTTACACTTTCACTTTAAGCATTAATAAAATCACTGCTCCTGTAAAAACATATTTTTTTTAAATAATTTTTTGCATTGATACATGTTCCCCAGGGCAGTACCCGGTCCCCAGGGCCAATAACTTGCATATAAGCCTTCAAAATTGGTATTTTATCAAGTTTCGAGTCCCATAGACTTTATTAGGGTTCAGGCCTGAACTTTTGCAATGTTCGAGAGTTCTGGCGTGAACTGAACCGGAGAATGTTCGGCCCAACTCTACTAGAGAACTGGAGGGTGAGAGATCTATCCAGGTTGCCATTGCTAGACTGGTATCATAAAACTCTGTCAGACCTCCTATAATCCAGGGTCTAATGCCGCGTACACACGGTAGGAATTTCCGATGGAAACAGTCCGATGGGAGCTTTTCATCGGATTTTCCGACCGTGTGTATGCCCATCTGTCTTTTTCTGTCGGAATTTCCGACCGACTTTGGATTGAGAACCTGTTCTTAATTTTTCTGACGGAACACCTTTCTATCGGATTTTCCGATCGTGTGTATGCAATTCCGACACGCAAAATTCCGACGCATGCTCGGAAACAATTCGACGCATGCTCAGAAGCATTAAACTTCCCTTTTATAGTGCAGTCGAAAGTTTTTTAAGGCGTGGTGTTATTGACCGTCGGAATTTGGTGTGACCGTGTGTAGGCAAGACAGTTTGAGCGAAATTCCGTCGGAATTCCGACGGGAAAACCATCAGAGCTTTTTCCGACGAGAATTCCTACTGTGTGTATGCGGCATTAGCTTCTGGTAATCAGTATAATCATGGAAAGGTGGTGGAGGCAATGGAGTTTTTTTTTACTGAAGACAACACAAGCTGCTTAAAATTTGATCACAGAATTTATGGACTTTTTGCACTATGGATCCCATGATTGTTGTTTTTTTCTTTTACATGTGTATATATTATTGGAATCACTGATTTGATCATTTAATTGGACACTTAAGTTTTTTTTATAAATACATGTATTACGATTGCATTAGTTTAAGTCATGTGATTTAAAGGGGCAGCAGAACATTTTTTTTTGGACTTATATGTTTCAGTATTTGTATTCCAATATCTGGTGAGTGCTGCTGCTCTCTTTTAATTTAATTGCTTGCACTGCACTAAGTGCTATTTTCACAATTACATTTCCTTCTATAGCTATGCCCAGCCGAGCACACTCCCAGATGGCACACTCATTCCAAGACTTCCACCAGCATTCATAAAAGAGGACTCTGTCTAAATCTCCAAGGCCTTAAGAACCCACTACAGGACCCACAGAGGAAAGTCAGGGGAGACAGGGTGACTAAAGCTATTCCTCCCATGTTCTGTACCACCTTACCTGGGACTTCAGCCCTGAAATGGGCCCTTTAGTTCAACTCTGCAGGGACTACAACTTCAGCAGTACTGGGGTATCCCATACCCATGTCTACCTTGGGCCCCATCTACACTGACATTTATATTGGTACTTACTACAACCATGACATTGCTAGAGGGGC
Source organism: Lithobates sylvaticus (assembly GCA_028564925.1). NCBI lineage: Eukaryota > Metazoa > Chordata > Amphibia > Anura > Ranidae > Lithobates > Lithobates sylvaticus. Next base: position 624,311,804 of record CM053028.1, on the reverse strand, counting down.
TTTCCTAGACGGGAGCCAGCACCCAATTACAACTCTTCCCTTACCATACTATAATGGGAACAGAGCCATCTAGTGGTGGGCAGGCTAACTGCATCTGTCAACATGTTTGTAACTCTGTATGCAGACAAGTAAGAATGGCAGCATTTTGTCCCGTGCATACAGTGAAAGCTTTATATATAGTGTGCTGCTTAGTTCAATGGACAGTGGATGATAGCGCTCTGAAAATAGAGAAACCATTTACTCCTATACAGCTAATCTTGTATGGGAATAGAAATATTAACATTGCTGCAATCATATAAAGTGAGCATTACTGATGGTGGATTGCTGGATAGAAAATAATTTCTAAATATTAATAGAAAGAAAGTGAAAGTATAAAAAGTGTAGACTGATCCATTCTGTATGCTTTTATCTTGATTGGATAAAGTGGAGGATACAGAAAACATTGTAGGCCTAGTGTGCATGTACACAGCCAATACCCCTAGGGGATGCTTACTGTCAAGATAGACAACAATTGAATATATGCAGTTCAAAAATGTGTCGTTGAAGATACTCAAGTTGTGTGGTCAGCTTAATAGACTCTAAATAGACAATAAAGATGGGTACTCTTACCAGAGCTGTTGGACTCACCAATATTCCTTTAAATTTCGTACCTGGGGGGTGTCTATAGTATGCCTGTGAAGGGGCGCATGTTTCCCGTGTTTAGAACTGTCTCTGCGCAAAGTGTCATTTTTGAAAGTAAAAAAGCTATTTAAAATCACTCGCGGCTAATGTTAATTCACGGCTCCGTAACACAGAGAACAGTGATTCATTGAAACTCATTCATAAAAAAAGTCATTGATAAAAAATAAAAAAAAATGAAAAAAAAAAAAGCGTAGGGGTCCCCCCAAATTCAATAACCAGGCCCTTCAGGTCTGGGATGGATATTAAGGGGATCCCAGCCAAAAAAAAAAAAAAAATGGCGTAGGGTCCCCCTCAAAATCCATACCAGACCCTTGAGGTCTGGTATGGATTTTAAGGGGAACCCTAGCCAAAAAAAATGGCGTGGGGTCCCCCTCAAAATCCATACCAGACCCTTATCCGAGCACGCAACCTGGCAGGCCGCAGGAAAAGAGGGGGGGACGACAGCGGCCCCCCCTCTCGCCTGAACCGTACCAGGCCACATGCCCTCAACATTGGGAGGATGCTTTGGGGTCTAAGACCCCTAAAGCACCTTGTCCCCATGTTGATGAGGACAAGGGCCTCTTCCCCCACAACCGTGCCCGGTGGTTGTGGGGGTCTGCGGGCGGGGGGCTTATCGGAATCTGGAAGCCCCCTTTAACAAGGGGACCCCCAGATCCCGCCCCCCCCGGTGTGAAATGGTAAGGGGGTACAAAAGTACCCCTACTATTTCACCAAAAAAAGTGGCAAAAATGGTAAAAATGACAGGAGACAGTCTTTGACAATTCCTTTATTAAAATCTTCTTTCTTCTTCATCCTTCGGTTTCTTCATCTTCTCCTTCCTTCATCTTCTTCCATCTTCTTCTTCCATTTTCTTCTTCCTCCGATCCGCTTCTTCTTGCGCTGGTCTTCTCGTCCTTCTCGTCCGGCATCTTCTTCCGTCAGCGTCGGCGTCGGTGTCGGTGTCTTCTTGGGCCGCTCCGCGCAATGGGAGGCTCCCGCTGTGTGAGGCTCCGCTCCATCTGACAGGTCTTTTAAAACGGAGGGCACCTGGTGACCCCGCCCCCCTCTGACATCATGGGGAAAGCCATCATGGAATTCCCCATGACGTCTCTGTGCGTCAGAGGGGGCGGGGTCACCAGGTGCCCTCCATTATAAAAGACCTGTCAGATGGAGCGGAGCCTCACACAGCGGGAGCCTCCCATTGCGCGGAGCGGCCCAAGAAGACACCGACGCCGACGGAAGAAGATGCCGGACGAGAAGGACGAGAAGACCAGCGCAAGAAGAAGCGGATCGGAGGAAGAAGAAAATGGAAGAAGAAGATGGAAGAAGATGAAGGAAGGAGAAGATGAAGAAACCGAAGGATGAAGAAAGAAGAAAGAAGATTTTAATAAAGGAATTGTCAAAGACTGTCTCCTGTCATTTTTACCATTTTTGCCACTTTTTTTGGTGAAATGGTAGGGGTAAGTACCCCCTTACCATTTCACACAGGGGGGGGGGCGGGATCTGGGGGTCCCCTTGTTAAAGGGGGCTTCCAGATTCCGATAAGCCCCCCCGCCCGCAGACCCCCACAACCACCGGGCACGGTTGTGGGGAAGAGGCCCTTGTCCTCATCAACATGGGGACAAGGTGCTTTAGGGGTCTTAGACCCCCAAAGCATCCTCCCAATGTTGAGGGCATGTGGCCTGGTACGGTTCAGGCGAGAGGGGGGGCCGCTCTCATCCCCCCCTCTTTTCCTGCGGCCTGCCAGGTTGCGTGCTCGGATAAGGGTCTGGTATGGATTTTGAGGGGGACCCCACGCCATTTTTTTTGGCTAGGGTTCCCCTTAAAATCCATACCAGACCTCAAGGGTCTGGTATGGATTTTGAGGGGGACCCTACGCCATTTTTTTTTTTTTTTTTGGCTGGGATCCCCCTTAATATCCATCCCAGACCTGAAGGGCCTGGTTATTGAATTTGGGGGGACCCCTACGCTTTTTTTTTGTTTTTTATTAATGAATGACAGTTCTCTGTGTTACAGGAGCCATCAATTCATTAGCCGCGAGTGATTTTAAATAGCTTTTTTCCTGCAAAAATTACACTTTTTTGCAGGGAAAGTTCTAAGCACAGGAAACCTGCCCCCTTCACAGGCCACCTATAGACACCCCCCAGATGTGATACTGCAATGCTGTTCTAACAGCATGCACACACATATCCCCAGAAATAGAGCACATATTGTTGTCAGCAGTCAGCAGCACACTGACACGCTGACACTGACTGAAACATAATATGCGAGGCCGCCGGCGCGGCGGCCTCTTATACCGTGGGGCGTGTACTAAAGCCCCTGGGCTATAATTGGCTACAGGCATCCTGCCTGTAGCCAATTATGGCTCTCCTCGCTGCCGGCGCTGTGATTGGCCAAGCATGCGGGGTCACAGTGCATGCTTGGCCAATCATCAGCCAGCATTGCACTGCGCGGGCCGCAATGCATTGCGGGGCCGCTCGCATCACACGAATTTGATGCGAGCGGCCCCAATAGTTCTGGGCTCGCCGAGCGAGCGAACACCCAGTGCTCGATTCGAACATGGGTTCGAATCGAACACCGGGCTCATCCTTAATCTTCAACGACACATTACATCTATTGAAGACCCTGCAAACCGAACTGTTTTTCTCCATAAACAGGACTACCCCTTATGCCTTACTTTGGACCAATCATAAAACGAGCATATGATTGACGTGGGTGTTTCTTTAAGGTTGGCCACCCCTTGTTTTATTACACCATTACCACATATTGGGTCAGTCTTCTCGTTGGACCGATGAAAGGCCTATTTAATAATATTTTTTCTGTCCGCTGGTCTGGATGTGCTGTCCAACAAGATACATGCTAAATACCTAGTGTGATTTTTCTATCCCAGTAAAGGCGGTGCACTTTTTATTTTAGGGCATTGTATGCGGTATATGTCTGAAGGGCTTTGTTATGTAACCCCTTCTTACACTTGTAACATTTACAACACACCATTTCAGGAAATGTTCTGAATCCTTTTTGTTTTATTGTCATGTTGAAAATCCATGTTATATACAAACCTATGTCACGGTATTTGAAGGAGATTGAATAGAGGCCTGCTCTAACCAGGGGTCAATCTGCTTCTTGTTCACTTACTATTGGGGTGAATCACTTACAACTTCCCCTCAGATGTTATAATATTTTATGTTTACTTTATTATCACAATATTTTTGCACTTACCAGTGAAAAAATCTCTACTAAATTTCTTGCACTCACCAGCGGAGAAATCCTGCTGGCACCCCCATTCACAGGGACACTTATCAAACTCCTGGCTCACTGTACTACCCACAGGCTGGTTACCCCTGCGGGATTTCATGTGAAAATCAGGGACACTTGTTTGATTACCTGAGCGCTGCACTTGTGTTTAACCAGCAAACAGGAATGCGCCTAGATGGCGGGCACCTATGGGGAACGGATATATTGCTCATGGAATCAATCCCTTTGGCTTAAGGGTACAAATTTTCCCTACTTTTCAGGATATTCGCCCAGATTTTAAACAATCCTGGGAAAATGTCCTGAAGCAATGCTCGATTGAGCTAATGAAACTACTTATTCAGGAATATGAGTCACAGATGACTCTTCTAGATAACAAATTAGAATTGATTAACACTCAACTTACTCAATTCACTGACCACCCCCTTTATATAACATTGGATGAACAATTAAAAACCTGTTTTGATAAGTTTAACCATGACATCTTGTCACAAAAGGACAAAAAATTATTTTGTGACAAGAAAGCGTTCCATGAAGAACGCGCCTACAAATGGAATGAAGTAAACCGTGCAGCTCGTCCCTCGGCCCCTGCACGGCCTACTTCTAAGTTGCCACCCTCTCGGCCCACTACTGACAGGGTCAACAATATCCCCCAAACCTCACACACACTTAATTTCCCTCACGGTCCTCGTAAACCAAAAAGAGGCCGCACACCCAATTTTTCAAGTGATGATGTGTCTGACATGGAGGGAACTCCCGTCGCCTCTCCTGTTAGGTACTCGCCGGTAGACCCCTCACTTGTCAAGACATCTAGATCTCACTCTCTACCTTCTTTGTCTCACAACACAGATTTTTTAGACAAAATGCGGGCATCACAAAAGACTCAACAGCAAAACACTGCACACAATTCAAAACTCAAGAAAACAACACGTTAAAAACACCTTCTTGCAACATCATTAATTTATCCACATATACATTAACCAACCATGAAATTTCTGTCCTTGAAAAGGGACTCACTTTTTGTCCAGTATCACAGCTTGACAAATTCACGGCTATAAAAGATATACACCTCTTTATTCCTAAATTACTGTTACACAGTATGTATACTCCTAACCCTTTTTCAGATACACTTATACACACTGCCACAGAAACCACTGCCCTCCGACAGCTCACTGAACTCTTAGAGGAAAGTGATCACACTGATCTAATCAATACTATTGATTTAGATAATATTCTTGCCAATATAGATGACGACGTTTCTAGTTGTCCATCTTTCACTCATCACAAAATCAGTCTAAAGAAAAAATCTAGTTTTTTCCCACCCCCCAGCACTAACCCTCGCACAGCACTTTTCCTGCAGTCAGTGACCCGCGAGATTCGCAATTTAAAAATCTATCCTAATCGTTCTAAAACCAAAAATCTTTCCTACAATCAATACCTTGCCTTACAAAACGTAAAAACGAATCCTTCTATCATAATCAAACCGGCGGACAAAGGTGGCCACATAGTCATTCTTAACAGAATAGACTACGTCAATATGTGCCAGGATATTTTGCGCAATAAGGAATGGTACAGGGTAATTCCAGTATCCCATATTCAATCCTTTCAACAAGAGCTATACACACTAATTGATGATGCCTCTAAACAAGGCATTATCGACAAACCCACTACTGAATATATCAGGACTAAATTTCCCAGAGAGGCCACTTTTTACGCGCTACCTAAAGTGCACAAAAACTTGCCCAGACCACCAGGTAGGCCTATCGTCTCTTGACGAGGCTGCCTAACTGACAACCTCAGTCGCTATGTCGACAAACTCTTACAGCCTCTGGTCCTTGCCCTACCATCGTACATACGTGATACCACACATTTACTAAAGGGACTTTCGGGCCTCCACGTCGATGGCGACACTATTTTGGTCGCCATCGACGTGGAGGTCCTATATAGTTCAATACCCCACTCCTTGGGATTACAGGCTATCCAGCACATACTATCTACCACTTCGATATATCCTCCTGATTTATCTACCTTCATTATCAAAGCTTTGAAATTTATACTCACTCATAACTTTTTTTCTTTTAACGGGTCCCACTACCTCCAAGTGCAGGGCGTCGCCATGGGCACATGCTGTGCGCCGGCGTACGCGAATCTGTACTTGGGGGAGTGGGAACGACTACTATTCCTGGACAAATCCGCTAGTCCATACACCAAATACATTGCGACTTTTCGTCGCTACATTGATGATATCCTGGTCCTATGGCAAGGACCGATTGAAATACTACATCAATTCCTACTATTTTTAAATACTTCTAACTCGCTGAATCTAAAGTTTACCATGACATACAGTGATACCTCAATCTCCTTTCTAGACCTTACACTTACTAAGGATCAGGATGGACACATTCAGAGCCACCTGTTCCGCAAACCTACAGCCGGCAACACAATTCTGGCTGCTTCCAGTTTTCACCCACAACCATTGTTGAACTCAATTCCGTTTGCTCAGTACCTCCGTGCCCGTCGCAACTGCTCGACTGAGACCTCCTTCGAACACGAGGCCTCCGTCTTACGCAGAAGACTTCGAGCACAGGGCTACAAGAATAGTGTTTTAAAAGACGCTTACAAAAAAGCTAAATCTAAATCACGCCTTACACTATTGTCTACCCCTACTCCCAGAGAAACCAACACCTCTCTGAGAATTATAACCAACTATTGCCAACAACATAATCAAATCACTCAAATACTTTCTCGACACTGGCACATACTTGCCACTGACAAATCCCTTTGTCCTCACACGCCCTTTAGTTACATACAGACAAGCTCCATCTCTCCGAGACAAACTCATTAGAAGTGAATACACTGCTACTGTTAAATCCCATAACCAACTGAAGGGTACTTTTCCATGCAGTATTTTGCCAAATGGTCAACAGTTTTTTCCTCAACACTACTTCAACTGTCGGTCCATTGACATAGTTTACCTACTTGAATGTGAATGCGGATGTTTTTATGTAGGAAAGACCAAATTACCTTTTTGGAAATGTATATATGGCCATATCTGCAGCGTTAATCAAAAAGACCCTGACCTACCTTTGGGGCGAGACTGCAGGCTTGTCCACCACGATTCTACTCCCAAGATTTTGTTCAAAGCTCTTGATCATATCCCACCTCCTAACAGAGGCGGTGATTACAACAAAGCCCTATTACAGAGCGAATTGAGATGGATTTTCCATCTAAATGCTACTTCACCTCCCGGCCTCAATGAAGCCTTTAACTTTAAACCATATCTCGAAGGATTCCAATCTGGAGTCTGTGAACTAGATTTATAATTCCCTACATAGAAACATCCAGCATACCTACCTTTATGTACTTTACTTTATAATTACATTCACTTAGATGTTTAAATGATATGTGATGCATCTCTGTTCCCATTCTTGCTCTGTATATGTACCCCAATATAACTATATCCCTCTTTTTTCTGTACTATTGTTTCTTACAGAAAGTGGCAACAAGATTGTGGATATGGATTCACATGCGCAACTTCTCTAATCAATTCTTCACCTACACACTCTGATTGAACTATTCCCAGTCAGTTTGGTCACCTGTCTACCCTAATATATTTCTTTCTTTTTGACACATATAAGGCACTGGCTGAGATCACCCAGGTATGCTGCCCGGCGCGGGTAAGACAGTGCGCATGCGCCTGATTCTTCAGCGCACATGCACCGTCTCTGTTTTCCATAGGTGCCCGCCATCTAGGCGCCTTCCTGTTTGCGCTCCATCTTGGAGCGCGAACGGACCAGGGAACTTCCGCCCGCGTCGGTGATGTCACGACGCTGGACGCAATCCCGCCCAATTTGGCCATGCCCGCGCCCAGCGCCATCCCGTCAGAGGTCCCATAGGGGAACACAAGCAGCATGATTGGCTGCTCCCCTCTGCCTCCATAGCAAACTACAATGCAGCTATCTATGACGCACCTTGGTTACGCGCGCATACACAGCTGTTAGCAATCTCTTTACTCTATTTAAACCTTCCCCTATGGAGATCTTATACATGCTGTCCACTTGCTGGCGTTCCTTGACAATTTATCCCAGACATCTTGATACTCAGGTAATATACTTATATGCCACCTACTCTATATACATGGCTGTTCTGCCCTGCTACCATCTATTTACATTTTTTACTTTCTAATTCACTCTAGCTTTATACACCGCTTGGCTATACGCTTACAAGGTACGGGCTTTCAGCCTGTCCCCTGTCAAGGACCTTGCAGCTGCCTGAACATTTCTCAGCTTCTCGCCCAGCCACATGGCAATACCTCTTCTTGTTTTTACTCTGCAAGACACTATACCAGTGCATACACCAACCATATGAGTCCACACCTCTGGCCTCTTACTCTATTTGGCATGTCTTCCAACATGATGCATGTGAGTACCATACCTACAATAATACACCATTATGTCGACCCATATGGTAAATGAAACTAGCACTATTGTTGTAATTTTGTGTACTAATATCGACTTTTTCACACATTATAGATGTGAAAGAACAGGATATTAAACTGCCTTTGAAAAAGGACTAAAGTCCGAAACATGTCTGCGTTTTCCTAGACTATACACATATTGCAAGCTTTTCTTGTTTCAACATCATATGTTCATGCTGTAACATGGTTAAACTGTATATGCTATCTATATGCTTTTTTTTTTTTTGATCAAACATTTTGTATTTTACTTTATGTACATTGATACATGCTTCAAATAATTAAATTCACACATTTTTGAACTGCATATATTCAATCGTTGTCTATCTTGACAGTAAGCATCCCCTAGGGGTATTGGCTGTGTACATGCACACTAGGCCTACAATGTTTTCTGTATCCTCCACTTTATCCAATCAAGATAAAAGCATACAGAATGGATCAGTCTACACTTTTTATACTTTCACTTTCTTTCTATTAATATTTAGAAATGATTTTCCATCCAGCAATCCACCATCAGTAATGCTCACTTTATATGATTGCAGCAATGTTAATATTTCTATTCCCATACAAGATTAGCTGTATAGGGGTAAATGGTTTCTCTATTTTCAGAGCGCTATCATCCACTGTCCATTGAACTAAGCAGCACACTATGTATAAAGCTTTCACTGTATGCACGGGACAAAATGCTGCCATTCTTACTTGTCTGCATACAGAGTTACCAACATGTTGACAGATGCAGTTAGCCTGCCCACCACTAGATGGCTCTGTTCCCATTATAGTATGGTAAGGGAAGAGTTGTAATTGGGTGCTGGCTCCCGTCTAAAAAAGCCCCTCTAGCAATGTCATGGTTGTAGTAAGTACCAATATAAATGTCAGTGTAGATGGGGCCCAAGGTAGACATGGGTATGGGATACCCCAGTACTGCTGAAGTTGTAGTCCCTGCAGAGTTGAACTAAAAGGCCCATTTCAGGGCTGAAGTCCCAGGTGAGGTGGTACAGAACATGGGAGGAATAGCTTTAGTCACCCTGTCTCCCCTGACTTTCCTCTGTGGGTCCTGTAGTGGGTTCTTAAGGCCTTGGAGATTTAGACAGAGTCCTCTTTTATGAATGCTGGTGGAAGTCTTGGAATGAGTGTGCCATCTGGGAGTGTGCTCGGCTGGGCAGAGCTATAGAAGGAAATGTAATTGTGAAAATAGCATTTAGTGCAGTGCAAGCAATTAAATTAAAAGAGAGCAGCAGCACTCACCAGATATTGGAATACAAATACTGAAACATATAAGTCCAAAAAAATTGTTCTGCTGCCCCTTTAAATCACATGACTTAAACTAATGCAATCGTAATACATGTATTTATAAAAAAAACACCATTTCAGGAAATGTTCTGAATCCTTTTTGTTTTATTGTCATGTTGAAAATCCATGTTATATACAAACCTATGTCACGGTATTTGAAGGAGATTGAATAGAGGCCTGCTCTAACCAGGGGTCAATCTGCTTCTTGTTCACTTACTATTGGGGTGAATCACTTACAACTTCCCCTCAGATGTTATAATATTTTATGTTTACTTTATTATCACAATATTTTTGCACTTACCAGTGAAAAAATCTCTACTAAATTTCTTGCACTCACCAGCGGAGAAATCCTGCTGGCACCCCCATTCACAGGGACACTTATCAAACTCCTGGCTCACTGTACTACCCACAGGCTGGTTACCCCTGCGGGATTTCATGTGAAAATCAGGGACACTTGTTTGATTACCTGAGCGCTGCACTTGTGTTTAACCAGCAAGCAGGAATGCGCCTAGATGGCGGGCACCTATGGGGAACGGATATATTGCTCATGGAATCAATCCCTTTGGCTTAAGGGTACAAATTTTCCCTACTTTTCAGGATATTCGCCCAGATTTTAAACAATCCTGGGAAAATGTCCTGAAGCATTGCTCGATTGAGCTAATGAAACTACTTATTCAGGAATATGAGTCACAGATGACTCTTCTAGATAACAAATTAGAATTGATTAACACTCAACTTACTCAATTCACTGACCACCCCCTTTATATAACATTGGATGAACAATTAAAAACCTGTTTTGATAAGTTTAACCATGACATCTTGTCACAAAAGGACAAAAAATTATTTTGTGACAAGAAAGCGTTCCATGAAGAACGCGCCTACAAATGGAATGAAGTAAACCGTGCAGCTCGTCCCTCGGCCCCTGCACGGCCTACTTCTAAGTTGCCACCCTCTCGGCCCACTACTGACAGGGTCAACAATATCCCCCAAACCTCACACACACTTAATTTCCCTCACGGTCCTCGTAAACCAAAAAGAGGCCGCACACCCAATTTTTCAAGTGATGATGTGTCTGACATGGAGGGAACTCCCGGCGCCTCTCCTGTTAGGTACTCGCCGGTAGCCCCCTCACTTGTCAAGAAATCTAGATCTCACTCTCTACCTTCTTTGTCTCACAACACAGATTTTTTAGACAAAATGCGGGCATCACAAAAGACTCAACAGCAAAACACTGCACACAATTCAAAACTCAAGAAAACAACACGTTAAAAACACCTTCTTGCAACATCATTAATTTATCCACATATACATTAACCAACCATGAAATTTCTGTCCTTGAAAAGGGACTCACTTTTTGTCCAGTATCACAGCTTGACAAATTCACGGCTATAAAAGATATACACCTCTTTATTCCTAAATTACTGTTACACAGTATGTATACTCCTAACCCTTTTTCAGATACACTTATACACACTGCCACAGAAACCACTGCCCTCCGACAGCTCACTGAACTCTTAGAGGAAAGTGATCACACTGATCTAATCAATACTATTGATTTAGATAATATTCTTGCCAATATAGATGACGACGTTTCTAGTTGTCCATCTTTCACTCATCACAAAATCAGTCTAAAGAAAAAATCTAGTTTTTTCCCACCCCCCAGCACTAACCCTCGCACAGCACTTTTCCTGCAGTCAGTGACCCGCGAGATTCGCAATTTAAAAATCTATCCTAATCGTTCTAAAACCAAAAATCTTTCCTACAATCAATACCTTGCCTTACAAAACGTAAAAACGAATCCTTCTATCATAATCAAACCGGCGGACAAAGGTGGCCACATAGTCATTCTTAACAGAATAGACTACGTCAATATGTGCCAGGATATTTTGCGCAATAAGGAATGGTACAGGGTAATTCCAGTATCCCATATTCAATCCTTTCAACAAGAGCTATACACACTAATTGATGATGCCTCTAAACAAGGCATTATCGACAAACCCACTACTGAATATATCAGGACTAAATTTCCCAGAGAGGCCACTTTTTACGCGCTACCTAAAGTGCACAAAAACTTGCCCAGACCACCAGGTAGGCCTATCGTCTCTTGACGAGGCTGCCTAACTGACAACCTCAGTCGCTATGTCGACAAACTCTTACAGCCTCTGGTCCTTGCCCTACCATCGTACATACGTGATACCACACATTTACTAAAGGGACTTTCGGGCCTCCACGTCGATGGCGACACTATTTTGGTCGCCATCGACGTGGAGGTCCTATATAGTTCAATACCCCACTCCTTGGGATTACAGGCTATCCAGCACATACTATCTACCACTTCGATATATCCTCCTGATTTATCTACCTTCATTATCAAAGCTTTGAAATTTATACTCACTCATAACTTTTTTTCTTTTAACGGGTCCCACTACCTCCAAGTGCAGGGCGTCGCCATGGGCACATGCTGTGCGCCGGCGTACGCGAATCTGTACTTGGGGGAGTGGGAACGACTACTATTCCTGGACAAATCCGCTAGTCCATACACCAAATACATTGCGACTTTTCGTCGCTACATTGATGATATCCTGGTCCTATGGCAAGGACCGATTGAAATACTACATCAATTCCTACTATTTTTAAATACTTCTAACTCGCTGAATCTAAAGTTTACCATGACATACAGTGATACCTCAATCTCCTTTCTAGACCTTACACTTACTAAGGATCAGGATGGACACATTCAGAGCCACCTGTTCCGCAAACCTACAGCCGGCAACACAATTCTGGCTGCTTCCAGTTTTCACCCACAACCATTGTTGAACTCAATTCCGTTTGCTCAGTACCTCCGTGCCCGTCGCAACTGCTCGACTGAGACCTCCTTCGAACACGAGGCCTCCGTCTTACGCAGAAGACTTCGAGCACAGGGCTACAAGAATAGTGTTTTAAAAGACGCTTACAAAAAAGCTAAATCTAAATCACGCCTTACACTATTGTCTACCCCTACTCCCAGAGAAACCAACACCTCTCTGAGAATTATAACCAACTATTGCCAACAACATAATCAAATCACTCAAATACTTTCTCGACACTGGCACATACTTGCCACTGACAAATCCCTTTGTCCTCACACGCCCTTTAGTTACATACAGACAAGCTCCATCTCTCCGAGACAAACTCATTAGAAGTGAATACACTGCTACTGTTAAATCCCATAACCAACTGAAGGGTACTTTTCCATGCAGTATTTTGCCAAATGGTCAACAGTTTTTTCCTCAACACTACTTCAACTGTCGGTCCATTGACATAGTTTACCTACTTGAATGTGAATGCGGATGTTTTTATGTAGGAAAGACCAAATTACCTTTTTGGAAATGTATATATGGCCATATCTGCAGCGTTAATCAAAAAGACCCTGACCTACCTTTGGGGCGAGACTGCAGGCTTGTCCACCACGATTCTACTCCCAAGATTTTGTTCAAAGCTCTTGATCATATCCCACCTCCTAACAGAGGCGGTGATTACAACAAAGCTCTATTACAGAGCGAATTGAGATGGATTTTCCATCTAAATGCTACTTCACCTCCCGGCCTCAATGAAGCCTTTAACTTTAAACCATATCTCGAAGGATTCCAATCTGGAGTCTGTGAACTAGATTTATAATTCCCTACATAGAAACATCCAGCATACCTACCTTTATGTACTTTACTTTATAATTACATTCACTTAGATGTTTAAATGATATGTGATGCATCTCTGTTCCCATTCTTGCTCTGTATATGTACCCCAATATAACTATATCCCTCTTTTTTCTGTACTATTGTTTCTTACAGAAAGTGGCAACAAGATTGTGGATATGGATTCACATGCGCAACTTCTCTAATCAATTCTTCACCTACACACTCTGATTGAACTATTCCCAGTCAGTTTGGTCACCTGTCTACCCTAATATATTTCTTTCTTTTTGACACATATAAGGCACTGGCTGAGATCACCCAGGTATGCTGCCCGGCGCGGGTAAGACAGTGCGCATGCGCCTGATTCTTCAGCGCACATGCACCGTCTCTGTTTTCCATAGGTGCCCGCCATCTAGGCGCCTTCCTGTTTGCGCTCCATCTTGGAGCGCGAACGGACCAGGGAACTTCCGCCCGCGTCGGTGATGTCACGACGCTGGACGCAATCCCGCCCAATTTGGCCATGCCCGCGCCCAGCGCCATCCCGTCAGAGGTCCCATAGGGGAACACAAGCAGCATGATTGGCTGCTCCCCTCTGCCTCCATAGCAAACTACAATGCAGCTATCTATGACGCACCTTGGTTACGCGCGCATACACAGCTGTTAGCAATCTCTTTACTCTATTTAAACCTTCCCCTATGGAGATCTTATACATGCTGTCCACTTGCTGGCGTTCCTTGACAATTTATCCCAGACATCTTGATACTCAGGTAATATACTTATATGCCACCTACTCTATATACATGGCTGTTCTGCCCTGCTACCATCTATTTACATTTTTTACTTTCTAATTCACTCTAGCTTTATACACCGCTTGGCTATACGCTTACAAGGTACGGGCTTTCAGCCTGTCCCCTGTCAAGGACCTTGCAGCTGCCTGAACATTTCTCAGCTTCTCGCCCAGCCACATGGCAATACCTCTTCTTGTTTTTACTCTGCAAGACACTATACCAGTGCATACACCAACCATATGAGTCCACACCTCTGGCCTCTTACTCTATTTGGCATGTCTTCCAACATGATGCATGTGAGTACCATACCTACAATAATACACCATTATGTCGACCCATATGGTAAATGAAACTAGCACTATTGTTGTAATTTTGTGTACTAATATCGACTTTTTCACACATTATAGATGTGAAAGAACAGGATATTAAACTGCCTTTGAAAAAGGACTAAAGTCCGAAACATGTCTGCGTTTTCCTAGACTATACACATATTGCAAGCTTTTCCTGTTTCAACATCATATGTTCATGCTGTAACATGGTTAAACTGTATATGCTATCTATATGCTTTTTTTTTTTTTTGATCAAACATTTTGTATTTTACTTTATGTACATCGATACATGCTTCAAATAATTAAATTCACACATTTTTGAACTGCATATATTCAATCGTTGTCTATCTTGACAGTAAGCATCCCCTAGGGGTATTGGCTGTGTACATGCACACTAGGCCTACAATGTTTTCTGTATCCTCCACTTTATCCAATCAAGATAAAAGCATACAGAATGGATCAGTCTACACTTTTTATACTTTCACTTTCTTTCTATTAATATTTAGAAATGATTTTCCATCCAGCAATCCACCATCAGTAATGCTCACTTTATATGATTGCAGCAATGTTAATATTTCTATTCCCATACAAGATTAGCTGTATAGGGGTAAATGGTTTCTCTATTTTCAGAGCGCTATCATCCACTGTCCATTGAACTAAGCAGCACACTATGTATAAAGCTTTCACTGTATGCACGGGACAAAATGCTGCCATTCTTACTTGTCTGCATACAGAGTTACCAACATGTTGACAGATGCAGTTAGCCTGCCCACCACTAGATGGCTCTGTTCCCATTATAGTATGGTAAGGGAAGAGTTGTAATTGGGTGCTGGCTCCCGTCTAAAAAAGCCCCTCTAGCAATGTCATGGTTGTAGTAAGTACCAATATAAATGTCAGTGTAGATGGGGCCCAAGGTAGACATGGGTATGGGATACCCCAGTACTGCTGAAGTTGTAGTCCCTGCAGAGTTGAACTAAAAGGCCCATTTCAGGGCTGAAGTCCCAGGTGAGGTGGTACAGAACATGGGAGGAATAGCTTTAGTCACCCTGTCTCCCCTGACTTTCCTCTGTGGGTCCTGTAGTGGGTTCTTAAGGCCTTGGAGATTTAGACAGAGTCCTCTTTTATGAATGCTGGTGGAAGTCTTGGAATGAGTGTGCCATCTGGGAGTGTGCTCGGCTGGGCAGAGCTATAGAAGGAAATGTAATTGTGAAAATAGCATTTAGTGCAGTGCAAGCAATTAAATTAAAAGAGAGCAGCAGCACTCACCAGATATTGGAATACAAATACTGAAACATATAAGTCCAAAAAAATTGTTCTGCTGCCCCTTTAAATCACATGACTTAAACTAATGCAATCGTAATACATGTATTTATAAAAAAAACTTAAGTGTCCAATTAAATGATCAAATCAGTGATTCCAATAATATATACATATGTAAAAGAAAAAAACAACAATCATGGGATCCATAGTGCAAAAAGTCCATAAATTCTGTGATCGAAGCTGTCTTCAGTAAAAAAAAACTCCATTGCCTCCACCACCTTTCCATGATTATACTGATTACCAGAAGCTAATGCCGCATACACACGGTCGGAATTCTCGTCGGAAAAAGCTCTGATGGTTTTCCCGTCGGAATTCCGACGGAATTTCGCTCAAACTGTCTTGCCTACACACGGTCACACCAAATTCCGACGGTCAATAACACCACGCCTTAAAAAACTTTCGACTGCACTATAAAAGGGAAGTTTAATGCTTCTGAGCATGCGTCGAATTGTTTCCGAGCATGCGTCGGAATTTTGCGTGTCGGAATTGCATACACACGATCGGAAAATCCGATAGAAAGGTTTTCCGTCGGAAAAATTAAGAACAGGTTCTCAATCCAAAGTCGGTCGGAAATTCAGACAGAAAAAGACAGATGGGCATACACACGGTCGGAAAATCCGATGAAAAGCTCCCATCGGACTGTTTCCATCGGAAATTCCTACCGTGTGTACGCGGCATTAGACCCTGGATTATAGGAGGTCTGACAGAGTTTTATGATACCAGTCTAGCAATGGCAACCTGGATAGATCTCTCACCCTCCAGTTCTCTAGTAGAGTTGGGCCGAACATTCTCCGGTTCAGTTCACGCCAGAACTCTCGAACATTGCAAAAGTTCAGGCCTGAACCCTAATAAAGTCTATGGGACTCGAAACTTGATAAAATACCAATTTTGAAGGCTTATATGCAAGTTATTGGCCCTGGGGACCGGGTACTGCCCTGGGGAACATGTATCAATGCAAAAAATGATTTAAAAAAAAAAATGTTTTTACAGGAGCAGTGATTTTATTAATGCTTAAAGTGAAAGTGTAAAGTGGTGCATCTGTACCATGTATAGAACCTGCTGCAGCAAAAATTTTATTTCGAAAGAAAAAAAATAGGGCTGTTACTGATTCAAATTTTCGTGTTCGATTAATCGATTTTTTTATTTAATCGATTAATTGACTAATTTCAATTAATTATAACGCACATTCAGATCCAACTACTTTTAGCTGATCTCCTTGCATTGCAACTCTGCATTAGTCAGTGGTAAATGTGGTATACACTATATACAATCACCCGACACAAGTTAGTTTCCATAATTCATGACTCAACTTCACAGTTCACACAAATACATTTTAAATTCAAACTGTAGCACTGACGTAAGTAATTTTTTTTTCTACAGTAGCGTGACAATTCCTCCACCTCCGGTCTAACTAATCACTCTCACCTTATGGCATGGACCCCTGTGCAAACAGGTGGTCATGCAAGCGGGTATCAAAAGGGTTAACACGGACCATAAACTTCTCTCACCTCTCCTTAGATCTCAGCAAGGATGCCAGGTCATGGGTAGAAAGAAAAGATCTAATTCCTCAATGCTTAAGTATAAGATTTAGTTTTCAAACACAAACTACTCACATAAAGATGATAAAAACACAGCATGTAAAGCCGACAATCGTGTTAGTTCCGTAGGGAAGCAACAGGGGACGTCATGCATATCTCCTTCCCTGTGCGCGCTACGTTCAATCAGAACTTCAACGTCACAGGACTCCTCCCCCTTCCCTTCGTTAGCAGACGGAGGCACTTGGGGAAGGGGGGAGGAGTCTGGTGACGTCGATGTCTGTCATCAGATCTCCGACGGAACTCCCTGAAGAACCGGAAGTCGACAGAGAGGTGAGTACCGATCGAAAGAATTTTTGATCAAAAAAATGTATCGATTAATTGAGGAATTAATCTTTAATTTCCACAGCCCTAAAAAAAAAACGACATTTAAATTGCCGGCAATACAATACCATTAGCTAAACTTGGTCTTGTACAAAGTAAATCTGTGTGGAGTAATGTTGGTGGCCAGATACTTAAAAGCAGAAGGGGCCCAGTGGAATGGGTATGATTGTTTTAATTTGGCAACTCTATCACGCAAAAGAGTAATGTTAAGGGCCTCAGATTTCGAATAGTTGATGGAGAAGTTTGAAAGCTCCCTATACTGAGTAAACTAATTTAGTAACAACAGGGAGAAATCAGACTCTGTAAGAAGAAAAAGGAGATCATCAGCATAAGCAGTGATCTTGTGTTCCATATTCAAGAGATAAAGTCCCTGAATAGCTGGGTCAGATCTCACCTTGCACATGAATGGTTCAAAGGTCAACATAAAATGAAAAATGAAAGGGGACAAGGGGCATCCCTACCAGGTCCCATTCAATAGGGGGAAATAATCACAAGGAGTCTCATTCACCCTTACTGCAGCTGTGGGATAAGAGTAAAGAGCTAAGATCCAAGCCATCATATGATGACCCAGGCAAATATATGCAAGAGTGGGCCACAGGAATAGCTAGTCCTACCAATCAAAGGCCTTTTTTGCATCAGTGGTCATAAGCATGTGGAGTTGGGCTCTTGATTGGGCAGAGTGTATCAAGTCAATGACGTTTGTAGTGCTGTCCTTGCCCTCACTCTGTGGGACAAAGTCCACCTGGTCAGTGTGAATAAGCTGAGGGATGTGGGGGAGCAACCTGTTCACAATGATTTTTTGAAAAGAGTTTTATTTGAAGAGTCCACATTCAGGAGGGTGTTGGGTCTGTAGTTACAGCACTGGTCCTTGTTTGGTTTTAGAAAAAACATTATATGAGCCCTCAACATAACTGATGGAGGGAGGTGATCAGTGATTATACAGATGTATATGAGAAGGAAGTATGGGGAAAGTCAATCCTGAAATGTTTTGAAATAATTGAAGGACAACCCATCAGGGCCAGGGGCCTCACCAAATTTAGTGGATAAGAGGGCAATATCCAACTGTGATTGGGCTCTCCATGCAGGGCCAGATTAAGAACATCATGGGCCTGGTGCTGAGGATTTTGGTGGGGCCTTTTATAAACAATAAATAAATAAATAAAAATGAAATGCAAACAATTTTTTGTTATAACAAATTAAATTAAAGAGAGAGAGGGAGGATGAGAGAGAAAGAGAGAGAGAGAGAGATGAAAGAGAGAGAGAGAGAGAGATGAAAGAGGTGTGAGGGGTAAGGGAGGGAGGATGAGAGAAAGAGGATGCACATGAGCATGAGTGGGAATAACATGAACGCAGCCCGGCCAAGGCAAGTGACCGAAGGCACAGAACCCTGAAGGATGACGGGGTGAAGATGGAAGCGCCCGGGCCGGATTGATCACAGCACTGGAGGACTCAGTCTGACAATTTAAGTGTACCCTGATGTGCTAATATGCTGTGCATACTTGGACATTATGGCATAACCTGCCTCAGGGCCTCTAAAAAGTAGTAATGTTAGAAAAGTTTACTACCGCTTTAATATCACAGGAGCCTCTCATGGGGCCCCCTACTGACCCGCATAGTTGCCAACATTTCAAAAATATTTTCAGGGACACTTTTTCTTTACAAGTGTTCTATTTAGAGTAGCTGACATCCCCTATGTTCATCTATACATCACAATAGTAATTACAAAATTAAATAAGTACTAATAATGGGGCAGAACAAATATGAGGACTGAGATTTCCTTTAGTTGAACTAACAAAAGTGTGCCTATTCTAGAGCTGGTAACATTGAGGCTATCCAGTATAATTCTAAAGAACTGTTTTTGTGGGTAAGAGGCATAGGGGAGCAGAGTGGATAGTATAAAAGTGGGAAGTATGTGCAGGTGAGGGAGAGGAATGTGGAGGGTCCAACAGTGGGCACTATGTACGAGAGGAGTGTGGAGGGTATAGCAGAAGGTACTATGTACAGCAGAGGAGTGTGAAGGGTATGACAGGGGACAGCATGCACAGCAGAGACATGTGGAGGGTATGAGAGTGGGCACTATGTACAGGAGAGAAGTGTATGACAGCGGGCACTATGTACAGGAGAGAAGTGTATGACAGCGAACACTAGGTACAGGAGAGGAGTGTGTAGTATATGACAGCGGGCGCTATGTATAGAAGAGAAGTGTGGAGGGTATGACAGTGAGCAGTATGTACAGGAGAGAAGTGTGGAGAGTATGACAGTGGGCACTATGTATAGGAGAGAAGTGTGTAGGATATGACAGCGGGCGCTATGTATAGGAGAGAAGTGTGGAGGGTATGACAGTGGGCACTATGTATAGGAGAGAAGTGTGTAGGATATGACAGCGGGCGCTATGTATAGGAGAGAAGTGTGGA
This sequence comes from Lithobates sylvaticus, assembly GCA_028564925.1. Lineage (NCBI taxonomy): Eukaryota > Metazoa > Chordata > Amphibia > Anura > Ranidae > Lithobates > Lithobates sylvaticus. The sequence continues at coordinate 624,291,687 of CM053028.1, read as the reverse complement.
GGGTATGACAGTGGGCACTATGTATTGGAGAGGAGTGTGAAGGATATGACAGTGAGTAGTATGTACAGGAGAGGAGTGTGGAGGGTATGACAGTGGGCACTATATATAGGAGAGGAGTATGGAGGGTACGACAGTGGGCACTATGTACAGGAGAGAAGTGTATGACAGCGGGCACTATGTACAGGAGAGGAGTGTGTAGGATATGACAGCGGGCGCTATGCATAGGAGAGAAGTGTGGAGGGTATGACAGTGGGCACTATGTATAGGAGAGTAGAATGAAGTAATCTGGGAAGGAAAAATGTAAAGGTTTGTGGAAGGATGTTTAGGGACTGCGTACTGGTTAAGCGGGCCATACATGGAAATTACACCAATTAAGCAGAGACCAGCCATAGTCGATCTATGTATGGGCTACCTGGTTTTACACAAGTCAACCTATTAACCAACTTGAGTACAACCAGCCTATCAGGTTTTACCCAAAACAATCAGTGCTGCCAGCTATAGTTAGCAACACTAATCATTGTATTCACTGGCAGAACACAATAACACTAGACACCCTACAAGGGAGTGATTCCCCCATCCACAGGTCAGCGGGTGAGAGGGTGTGTGGGGACAGGCTGGGGAGAGATACTAGTTAGTGGCTGGGTAGGCACTGGTTAGTATCAGAGCCAGATAGACACATGTGAGGTATCGCCGCGATCGTTAGAGTGAGAGCAATAATTCTAGCAGTAGACCTCCTCTCTAAACATGTAACCTGTAAAAAAAATGTAAAGCATTGCTTGGTACACAAAAAAATCGTGCTAACTTTAGTGTTTTTTTTAATGAATGAAACAGTTTCTTTCCAAAAAAATGTTTGAAAAATTGTTGCGCAAATATCGTGTAACATGAAAAGTTGCAAAGACCACCATTTTATTCCATAGGGTGTCTGCTAAAACAACATATATAATGCTTGAGGGTTCTGTGTAATTTTCTAGCAAAAAAAAAAATGATGTTTATTACATGTAGGAGAGAAGTGTCAGAATTGGCCTGGGTGGCAAGGGCTTAATTATCACAAGTAATATACAAATAATTATTATAAGCCCTGTGAGTTCATCCTCTCAGTTTGCTGCAGAGTGTCCCAGCTTGTATTTAAACTTGCCGCTCTGTATGTAGCTTCTGACAGGCTGTGCAAGGAGCCTCATATCTCCGGAACCATAGATGATAGCAGCCCCATTTAACCAGTGCTGGAGTAGGTCTTTAGCTACCTACCCCCAAATGTGGGGTCTCTGTGACTCCTGATCGCCGAGCTACAACCCTCGAATTTGATCTTTTTATTTTATTTTTTTCAAATTTTATTTTTTTTGGGCAAATGGGCCTATCTTGAGAAAGGGGCCTGGAGCTGCAGCTCCAATAGCCCCTATGTTAATCCGGCCCTGTCTCCATGTCCTCATGAGTCTGTAACAGAAGGGAGGGCATGTCTGATGACGCCAGAAAGGAAGCAATCAGGTTGGTTTTCTGGGGAGAGGGTTGTGTCTCAAAGCTGTTAAGGTTGTGTACATTGTGATAAAATTGTTTAAATGCATTGACTATTGAGGCTGAGTCAGTTACTTTGGTGCCATCATGAGTGGTTAGCTGTATCACAGGTAGCTTCCTTTGCATCCCCCACGAGGCCCATGCTAGAAGGGTTCCTGGCTTATTTCCAAATTCATATAGGATACTTTCCATCTCCAAAGTTTATCCTGAATTTACACAAATACTAACTAACTGGGCTCCTTCTGTGCAAATAACGTGAGAGACTGTGTACAGATTTCAACTACCTGATTTGAGTGTATAAGGCAGCAGTCTGAGTAATCTGCTCCTTCTTCAACAGATGAACATAAGATAGGTCAATATCATATTGTGTCTACACAATTTTTTCAACCTGACTAACTATGTGTCTAGCTCCAGCAGAATACAGTACATATGATGAATGGAAACTAATGGTGAAACTAACTAGACGTGCAGAATGGAAAAATTTGTTTAATTTTGTATATATTCATTATGTTACTAATTTAGTTTCGTTTTGGGATTTGTTTGGTGTGGTTTTGGAATTCGTTAAATTTAGTTTAGTTTTCATAAAATTTCGAATTCCAAATCTTTAGAACAATTCGAGTTCAGATCGGTAGAAAAAAATGAAAAAAATGATTGACCAATTCAGATTATGGGTGAAGAATAGCTGTGGTGCAGTGTGGTGGGTGGCGTGAGATGGATCTATATCGGGAGACATTGTTTGTTTTTTATTTTTTAATAAAGGAATTGTCAAAAACTTGTTTACTGTCTTTATTCACTTTTTACACATTTTTGGTGAATGGGTAGGCCATACTAATTCACTTAGGGGGGCCAAGATCTGGGGGCCCCCTTGTTAAAGGAGGCTTCCAAATAAGGGTCTGGTATGGGACCCCACGCCGTTTTTTTTTTTTTTTTGCAGAATTTCCTATTGTTGGCATTGTTTTGTTTACATTTCAGCTGTCAGTGGGAAAGCCAACTGACAGCTGATGACTCATCAGTTGTTAAGGACACGGCGGCCAGCTTCCCGGCCTACTGCTTAACAACCAGCTATTCTTCAGACAGAATTCGAATCAGTCGATGATTTTTTGACTGATCCCAATTCTAATCGTTCTGAAAATGTGGAATTTGTTAGAAAATTTGTTTTAAAGAAATCCGTTACTATTTATGACTATTTCATTCAAAGATTCAGATACATCCGAATCTCTGAATAACCAAAAATATATTTGGATTTGTATTCAGACCTGTATTTGGCTCCATCCATCTTCCCATCAACTCTAACCAGCTTCCCTTTCCCTGCTGAAGAAAAGCATCCCCACAATGATGCTGCCACCACCATGCTTCATGGTGGGGGTGGTGTGTTCAGGGTGATGTGCAGTGTTAGTTTTCTGCCACACATAGCGTTTTTCTTTTAGGCCAAAAGGTTACATTTTGGTCTCATCTGACCAGAGCACCTTCTTACACTTGTTTGCTGTGTCCCCAACATGGCTTCTCGCAAACTGCAAACAAGATTTCTTATGGATTTCTTTTAACAATGGCTTTCTTCTTGTCACTCTTCCATAAAGGCCAGATTTGTGGAATGTATGGCTAATAGTTGTCCTATGGACAGTCTCCCACCTGAGCCTCTTGGCTGCTCCTCTGATTAATGCTCTCCTTGCCCAACCTGTCAGTTTAGGTGAACGGCCATGTCTAGGTAGGTTTGCAGTTGTGACATATTTCTTTAAATTTTCAGATTATGGATTGAACAGTGCTCTGTGACAAGTTCAAAGTTTGGGATATTTTTTATAACTTAAAGCGGGATTCCACCCTAAAGTGAAACTCCCGCTTTTCGGAACCCTCCCCCCCTCCGGTGTCACATTTGGCACCTTTCAGGGGGGAGGGGGGTGCAGATACCTGTCTAAGACAGGTATCTGCACCCACTTCCGGCATAAACTCCCGTGGGAGTTTACGCAAGTTCCTGTCCCGGCGCGCTGTCTGCCGGGACACACACGTGTCCCGGCAGACAGCGCTGAAGATTCTCATTGCGCCGCGCGGCTCGCGCATGCGCAGTAGGGAATCGGGAAGTGAAGCCACTTCCTGATTCCCTCACCGAGAATGGCGCCGGCTACAGCAGAGAGCCGAGCGAGCGATCGGCCTCTGCTGCCGACACCGCCAGACCCCGGGACAGGTAAGTGTCCATTTTTTAAAAGTCAGCAGCTGCAGTATTTGTAGCTGCTGGCTTTTAAATTTTTTTTTTTTTCAGTACAGTCCCGCTTTAACCCTGTTTTAAACTACTCCACAACTTTGTCTCTGACCTGTCTGGTGTGTTCCTTGGCCTTCACGAACACCTGTATATATACTGAGAGTAAATTACACACAGGTGAACTCTATTTACTAATTAGGTGATTTCTGAAGGCAATTGGTTCCACTAGATTTTAGTTAGGGGTATCAGAGTAAAGCGGGCTGAATACAAATGCACGCCACACTTTTCAGATTTTATTTCTAAAAACATATATCATTTGCCTTTCCTTTCACTTCACAATTATGTGCCACTTTGTGTTGGTCAATCACATACAATCCCAATAAAATACATTGAAGTTTTTGGTTGTAACATGACAAAATGTGGAACATTTCAAGGGGTATGAATACTTTTTCAAGGCACTGTATGCAAGTTATTGGCCATAAAAAGGGTATGGGGGCCCAGGTACTGCCCTAGGGAACATGTATCAAATTCTTTGAAAAAAAAAACATTGTTTTTCCAGGAGCAGTGATTTTAATAATGCTCAAAGTGAAACAAGTTTAAATATAAAATTTAAATATAGTGGCTGTGGGGGGGGCCCTTAGTCTGCCTGTAAAATGGTGCATCTGTACCGAATCCATACCAGGCCTGTTGGGTCTGGTATGGATTTTAACCACTTACCAACCGGCTCATGTAGATATACGTCAGCAGTTTGAAGATGGATATCTCGGTAATGGCAGCAGCTGCTGTGGTTTAAAAAGGGGGTCCCCAGATCCCCCCCAGATCCCAGCACCCCCTCTGTTAATGAGTATGGGGTGCATTGTACCCCTACCCATTCATCAGAAAAGTGTCAAAAATAAATAAAAACAGTAGGCAGGTTTTTGACAATTCCTTAATTAAAAAAACAATGTTCCCTGATGTAGTTTGGTCACCCGCTGCCACCGCCGGACCTGAAAAAAGTGTCTGCGGGCAGGGGGCTTATCGGAATCTGTAAACAAGAGGGGCCCCTAGATCGCACCCCCCCCCCATGTGAATGAATATGGGGTATATTTTCCCCTACCTACTAACCAAAAAAGTGTCAAAAATGTCCCCCCCCCATGTAGACCCATCATTAATTATGTCGCCCGCCACACTCGAAAAAAGATTTAAAAAAAGCTCCGTCTGTCGTGATTGATGGGCGGCAATGATGGGAACTGATGGGCACTGATGGTCATCACTGATGGGTACTGATTGACAGCACTGATAGTCAGCACTGATGAGGAGGCACTAACAGACATCACTGATGGGCACTGAAAGTCATCACTGATGGGCACTGATTGGCATGACTGATGGGCACTGATTGGCATCACTGTGGGCATTGGTGGGAATCACTGGGCATCAGTAGTTGGCACTAGTTGGCATCACTCATGGGCATTGGTTGGCATCGCCAATGGGGTTGCACTAATAATCACTAAAATTATGTCAGGGGAGCCACTTATTGGCTCTCCTCTTCTCACGCCCTGTCAGCGAGAATAGAGGAATGCAGATAACCGGCACTTCCTAGTTACACTGTGATCATCTGTGATTGGACACCGCTGATCACATGGTAAAGTGCCTATGTCAAAGGCTCTTTACCATGATCGGAGATGCGGTGTGTCCGAGTGACACACTTCACTACCACTCACAGCGCTGCGTGTACAAAGGGCTTGTTCTGAAGGACATCATATGATGTCCAGTCAAAATGAAAGAGCCACCGCCCGGCCATCATTTGCTTTGGGCTGGGCAGGATGTGGAATAATTTTAAAAGCATAGTTGAGTGGTGGGAGTCAATGAAGGTAAGAACAAATCATTTTTTTGTTAAGAAAGGGCGTGAAAAGGCAAGGCAGGAGTGAGAGGAGTATGATGGTAGTATGGTGGCAGAAGATATTTGAATATTTTAATGAGTTAAGATGATTGGGAGAGGATGTAAAGTGTGAATTGGAGAAATCAAAGGAGAGAATAAATACATATATGGAACAAAGGGGAATAAAAGGGAACAAAGGGGAAAGAATATACTATCACAAATAAAGGCTGTATTTAAGGAGGAGGATGAGAAGTGTACAAAGTTTTTCTTTAAAAAAGGTGTAGAGTGGGAAAGTAGAGAAGTTGAATGAGGATGGGAGAGAAGTGTATAGTAATGAGAAGGTGAGAGAAGCAGTCTGGGAGTTTTATTTAAAGTTGTATGTTGACTAGGGATGAGCCGAACACCCCCGGGTTCGGTTCGCACCAGAACCTTCGAACCGACCGAAAGTTCGCGCGAATTTTCGAACCCTATACGTTATAATGGACGCGAACGTTCGAAATTAAAAGTGCTAATTACAACGGCCAATATGCATGTTAATGTCATAAAACAGGTTTGGGGACCCGGGTCCTGCCCCAGGGGACATATATCAATGCAAAAAGAACTTTTAAAAACTAATGTTTTTTCGGGAGCAGTCATTTTAATGATGCATAAAGTGAAAAAAAAAAAGTGAAATTTTCCTTTAAATATGGTACCTGGGGGGTGTCTAAAGTATGCCTGTGAAGTGGCATGTGTTTCCCGTGTTTAGAACTGTCCTTGCACAAAATGACATTTTTAAAGGAAAAAAAGAAGCCATTTAAAACCACTTGCGGCTTTAGGTTTGTTCTTAAGTAGAATCTGAACAGGTACATTATGAAGTGTAGCTCCATCCCAAAAAAATCTATTTTTAAGCTTTTTGGAGAACATAGGGAGGGGTTATCACCCCTGTAACATTTGCTGTCTTTGCACATCTGTTCAGAACATGTCACCTCACTTTCCGTCCCAATGACAAATGTTTTTGGAAAAAGTGGGGTTTTAATTGAAACAAGGATTGGTGATAAAGTATCAGTAGAGAGGAGATACCTTTTTCCCAAATTAAATCTAACAGGATAGAATTTTCCTTCCTAGGGGTAGATTTCCTCTCACTTCCTGTTTTCTCTTTCCATTTGCAAGTAGGAGTCGTTTGTAAGTTGGATGTATGAAAGTAGGGGCCTGGCGTATATACTCTGCAGAAATTTGCCCTATTAGATGTTGGTGTAGCCACAAGACTGGTGGGCACAGGAATGGGCCCTGCTGTGAGTTAATAGATCAAGATTTGTAATTGCATGCACCTGTTGAACAGGGCAGAAAAATTGGGGGTGGTGGTGGTGGTGGTGGACGGTGTTGCCACAAGACTGTAAGCTCTCACAGTTACTCTTGGTGGGCGCAGGAATGGGCCCTGCTGTGAGTTATTAGATCAAGATTTGTAATTGCAAGCACCTGATGAACAGGGCAGAAAAATTGGGCCTTTGGCGGTGGTGGTGGACGGTGTTGCCACAAGACTGTAGGCCCTCATAGTTACTCTTGGTGGGCGCAGGAATGGGCCCTGCTGTGAACTATTAGATCAAGATTTGTAATTACCCGCCCCTGTTAAACAGGGGCTGAAAAATTGTGCCTTAGGCACTGGTGCTGGTGCCACAACACTGCAACCCCTCACAGATACTGTACTTGGAGCACAGCAGTCACACGTGTTGCGAAGCATTTTTTAAAAAAATTGTAAGTACACGCCCCTGTTAAACAGGGGCTGAAAAATTGTGCCTTAGGCACTGGTGCTGGTGCCACAACACTGCAACCCCTCACAGATACTGTACTTGGAGCACATTGTTGCGAAGCATTTTTTTATAAAAATTGTATGTACACGCCCCTGTTAAACAGGGGCTGAAAAATTGTGCCTTAGGCACTGGTGCTGGTGCCACAACACTGCAACCCCTCACAGATACTGTACTTGGAGCACAGCAGTCACACGTGTTGCGAAGCATTTTTTTTAAAAAATTGTAAGTACACGCCCCTGTTAAACAGGGGCTGAAAAATTGTGCCTTAGGCACTGGTGCTGGTGCCACAACACTGCAACCCCTCACAGATACTGTACTTGGAGCACAGTGTTGCGAAGCATTTTTTTATAAAAATTGTATGTACACGCCCCTGTTAAACAGGGGCTGAAAAATTGTGCCTTAGGCACTGGTGTGGTGGCATGGATCATTGAGGAGGAGGAAGAGGATAGTCAGTGAACATAAGAGGACAGTCACTCAGCATCAGCATAGGCAGTCTTGAAGGGATGTGATGTGACATTAAAAATTATTCGGTTATATCCGCCTCAGGTGCCTGGTAGCTGGTGGTGATCCAAGACTGATTCATTTTGATGAAGGTCAGTCGATCAACCGAGGCGGTGGACAGGCGCACCCTATGATCAGTCACAAATCCTCCAGCAGCACTGAATGTGCGTTCGGACAGAACGCTGGAGGCAGGACAGGCCAGTAGCTCAATTGCATACTGTGCAAGCTCTGGCCAGTGATCCATCCTCAGGACCCAGTAAGCCAGAGGATTTTCGGTGGGAAAGGTGTCCAAGTCTGACCTTGCCCCAAGGTATTCCTGCACCATGTATATCAGACGCTGGCGATGGTTGCTGGAACCGATCATACCTTGGGGCTGCGGACTAAAAAATTGTCTGAACGCATCGGTCAGACGTCCACCTTCCCCACCGCTCCTTCTGCTACTGACCGAAGCCTCAGCTACTCGTCGCCCAGGACCAGGAGTTTGTAGCCTCCCAGTTTCTGGGAACGCGTTGCACAGACCTTTCTGCAAGGCCTCCCTGAGATGTCTCATCCTCTGCTCCCTCTGCGATGGCAAGATAAGGTCCGCAACCTTACCCTTGTACCGCGGATCAAGGAGAGTGGCCAGCCAGTAATGGTCCCTCTCCTTGATCCGAAGAACACGAGGATCCTTCCGCAGGCTTTGCAGGATCAGGGAGGCCATGCAGCGTAGGTTAGCTGAGGCATTCGGTCCGGAGTCTTCTGGGTCACTGAGGATGACATGATCGCCAGCCACCTCCTCCCAGCCACGTACAAGTCCACTGGTTTGTTGGGACTGTACATCATCCCTAAAAGACTGCTGCTGCTGATGCTGAGTGCCAGGCTCCACCTCCATGCTCACACAATCCTCCTCCTCCTCCTCCTCCTCCTCCTCCTCATCCTCTTCCTGTGTGATGGGTGGGACAGGAGGAACACTGTCCGGATAAAGGGGGCCTTGAGAGGCAAGGAAGTCCTCCTCTTCCTGCCTCTGTTCTGCCTCAAGTGCCCTGTCCATTATCCCACGCAGCGTATGCTCCAACAGGTGGACAAGAGGGACAGTGTCACTGATGCATGCACTGTCACTGCTCACCATCCTCGTGGCCTCCTCAAATGGTGAGAGGACAGTGCATGCATCCCTGATCATGCTCCACTGACGTGGGGAAAAAAAACCAAGCTCCCCTGACCCTGTCCTGGTGCCGTAGTCGCAAAGGTACTCATTGATGGCCCTCTGCTGCGTGTGCAGTCGCTGCAGCATGGCTGTGACGGATCTCGGATGCCTCTTCTGAGAATCTCCGCCAGACCTGTGTCTCCTGTCCTCCAAATGCACCCGCAGCCTGCAGATTCGCCATAACCAGCCCTTAACCCCTCAATCACGAGACAAGCCACACAGGTGTTGAGGGTTAACCATCCAGAGCATAAACTGTTTATTAAGTTTCAAACATACACTTTTAAACACAGTTGGGGACACCCCCCTTAGCCTTGTCATAGAGGGGGTAGGGGACAAGGAAGAACCAATGGAAACTCAACACTTGTGTATTCAAACAGCTACAGTTGAAACACAAAGGGATTATGATAAGCAGGCAGCCCCTCCTAACAGATCCCCTGCTGGGAGATGTCTCCAGTCCAGACCTTTCGTCTACATGCCATGACCCAACACAATTAACACAGCAACAAGAGGGGGTGAGAAGGGATGCAGCATTACATCTCATTATCTCAATGGCACTTTGTCCCCAAGTCTCTCCCAAGTCCATTCTGGGCCATAGTCTGTGGGGAGGAGGCCAACGCCCAGCCCCTTCCAAAACACACAGTGACAGTGGGTTCTGTCACATTTCTCCCCTTTTAAAAACAGACTAACCAGGTCCTTGACCCTCAACTGGTCTGGACCTGCGTTAGTCACAAATTCCCACCCCAGGCAAACAGAAAAAGAAACAGTACGACTCTGGCGCTGGGGAGCAAAACCGCACATACGGTCTCCCGTGAATAAAAACAGCCGCTTTAGAGCCGGACTGCCTGTCCGCACTCCCGTGATCCGGGGCCTGGTTGCATGTGTTGGGGGGAGCTGAATAATCCTCTGCCCCGATGCCAGCGCTTCAGCTGGTAGGGAGTGTAGGCTGGTAGTGCTAAGCCTTTGAGGAAGAAAAGGAACTTGCTCTTCTCCTGGTGTAGTTACCAGCCGCTGGGGAGGTATCTTGCAGGGACTATCTCCCAGACTCTCCATCTCTTTTTCTGATGCTGGGCAGAGACCAACAGCGCTCTGCCCCGTAGCCAGCGCTTCTGCTGGGGGGACATATGCAAAGATATTCAGCCGCTGAAGAGGGGGAAGGGTTTTTTCCCCTCCCGGTTCTGTGACCAGCTGCTGGGGCAACTTTTGACAGGGGCCATCTCCCAAACCCTCCAAAAACATACTGAGGGCTGGGCAGGGGCCAGCGGCACTCTGCCCCATAGCCAGCGCTTCTGCTGGGGGGATAAACACTGGGGTAGTGTCCAAGTGCTGGGGAAGTAGAATGGCTTTCTCCACTCCCGGTGGGGATTTCCGCTGCTGGGGAAACAGCTCCCGAAGATCATCTCTCGGACTCTCCGGATCCAATTCTGAGGGTGGGCAGAGGCCACCGGCACTCTGCTCCGTCGCCAGCGCTTCTGCTGGGGATATAAACACTGGGGTAGTGTCCAAGTGCTGGGGAGGGAGAATGGCTTTCTCCACTCCCAGTGGGGATATCTTCTGCTGGCAAAACAGCTTACTGAGGTCGTGTCCCAGACTCCCTGGATCTAACTGTGAGAGTGGGCAGAGGCCAGCGGCACTCTGCCCTGTAGCCAGCGCTTCTGCTGGGACACCGGATGCGATACTCTGGACTTGCTGCTGATCCCCATCTACCAGCCTTCCAGCGCCCGTCTCAACTCCCCCTTCTGAGACTTTTATGCCATTAGCTTGTCTCGCTGCCTGGGGAACCTCCGATGCCTTCCGGCATTCAAGCACTCGCAGTGCCCTCTGTATCATCGCCGCTTCTTCCATTGTGGTTAGAACGGGAAAACGTAGGGGTACCCCTGGCCCCATTTGCTCTGCATCTTCGCGACTGTCCGCTTTTTCTCCCAGACAGTCCCAGGCAACGGGAGCCATGCCGGGCTGCTGATCACCGTCAAACAGCCGCTTGTAGGCAATCTCGAGCTCCCATTCCTGCTCAACCAGGAACTCCAATTCCTCCAGGTCACATGCCTCTTCTGGGAGGTCCAGCACCTCATCTCGGAAGTCCAGGATGTCTTCCAGCCGCCACTCCTCGATGCTCCCAAAGTCTGGGTCTCCGTACATTTTTTTATGGAGCAGCCCCACGCTGCCGTAGCCAACGCCTTCTGTCGGGCTGCCATCTGCTGTACCTGGCCACAGTTGAGCCGCAAACCACCGGAGGGCTCTGTAGCTGGCGTCCAGCCTCATCTCCTCCCGGACCAATCTTCCGAGCTCCGTATTCCAATCATCTCGCGGTTGTTCCCTCAGAAACACCTCTCGTGCACGGTACTGCGTCCAGTACATCTCTGTAGAGGAGGGGAGGATCTTCCCCTGATGGTGCCACTCGTGGCTTAGCATCTCTTGCCAGAGTTGCCGGCGGATCACATCCTCCCAGCCGAGCATGGTGTGCTCTGTCGCTGGTCCCCGATGTTGCTTCCGCATGCCTTGCAGCCTCCTCCCGAACTCCGCTCTCATGCTGGCTGGTCCCCGTATTGCTTCTCGATGGCTGCCCGGATCTTGCATCCTGGTGGTGATTTGGATGTCCTGGACTGCAGGAGACATCCCACTGCTGCCACCACTGTGACGGATCTCGGATGCCTCTTCTGAGAATCTCCGCCAGACCTGTGTCTCCTGTCCTCCAAATGCACCCGCAGCCTGCAGATTCGCCATAACCAGCCCTTAACCCCGCAATCACGAGACAAGCCACACAGGTGTTGAGGGTTAACCATCCAGAGCATAAACTGTTTATTAAGTTTCAAACATACACTTTTAAACACAGTTGGGGACACCCCCCTTAGCCTTGTCATAGAGGGGGTAGGGGACAAGGAAGAACCAATGGAAACTCAACACTTGTGTATTCAAACAGCTACAGTTGAAACACAAAGGGATTATGATAAGCAGGCAGCCCCTCCTAACAGATCCCCTGCTGGGAGATGTCTCCAGTCCAGACCTTTCGTCTACATGCCATGACCCAACACAATTAACACAGCAACAAGAGGGGGGGAGAAGGGATGCAGCATTACATCGCATTATCTCAATGGCACTTTGTCCCCAAGTCTCTCCCAAGTCCATTCTGGGCCATAGTCTGTGGGGAGGAGGCCAACGCCCAGCCCCTTCCAAAACACACAGTGACAGTGGGTTCTGTCACAATGGCCAACGTTGAGTTCCACCTGGTGGGCATGTCACATATTAGGCGGTTCTTGGGCAGGTTCAGCTCCTTTTGCAGCTCAGTCAGCCGAGCACTGGCATTATAAGATCGGCGGAAATGCACACAGACTTTCCTGGCCTGCCTCAGGACATCCTGTAAGCCTGGGAACCTGCCCAAGAACCGCTGCACCACCAGGTTGAGGACGTGAGCCATGCAGGGCACATGGGTGAGCTGCCCCTGTCGCAGGGCGGAGAGGAGGTTGGTGCCATTGTCAGAAACGACCATTCCTGGCTTAAGCTGACGTGGCGTCAACCACCTCTCGGCCTGCCCCTGCAGAGCTGCCAGAACCTCTGGCCCAGTGTGGCTCCTGTCCCCCAAACACACCAGCGCAAGCACGGCATGGCATCTTTTTGCCTGCGTACTTGCGTAGCCCCTTGTACGCCTACGGAGCACCGCTGGTTCCAAGGACAGAGCACTGGAGGAAGAAGAAGAGGAGGGGGTGGAGGAGAGAGGTGTGTCACAACCAGTAGCAGTAGTAGCGTTTTGGAGGCGTGGTGGCGTAACAACCTCCAACACTACTGCACCTTGTCCTGCATCCCTCCCAGCTGCCAATAGAGTGACCCAATGGGCCGTGAAAGAAAGGTACCGTCCCTGTCCATGCCTGCTGGACCATGAGTCAGCGGTAATATGCACCTTACCGCTGACCGCCCTGTCCAGCGAGGCATGGACATTGCCCTCCACATGCCGGTAGAGAGACGGAATCGCCTTCCGTGAGAAAAAGTGGCGTTTGGGAACCTGCCACTGAGGAACCGCACATTGAACAAACTCACGGAAGGGGGCCGAGTCTACCAACTGAAAAGGCAGCAGTTGAAGTGCTAGCAATTTAGCCAGGCTAGCATTCAACCGCTGGGCATGTGGATGGCTGGGAGTGTACTTCTTTCTACGGTCCAGCAGCTGGGGCAGGGAAATTTGCCTGCTGCAATCGGACGTCGGTGTACTGCAAGTACTTGGTTGTGACACACCTAATTCTACACCTTCAGTCCTCTCAGAGCAGCTTTCAGAGAGGACTGAAGGTGTAGTGGGGATGGAGATCCCAGCTGAGGAGGAGCAAGGAGAGGTCCGCTTAGTTCTTTGGTGTGGGTCTTTTATGTGTGCCTGCCAACGAGCTGCATGGCAGGTCGCCATATGTCTGGTCATGCTTGTGGTGCCCAAGCGGCTGATGTTTTGGCCACGCGAGATACGCTTGAGACAAATATTGCAAATAGCAGTGGTGCGATCTGCTGCACTCGTCTCAAAAAAGGCCCACACCAAAGAACTTTTCTGATAACGTGCAGAGGCAGCGCCCTGCACAGGCGGAGCTCTGCGGTGTTGTACAGTTGCTGTGCTGGCCTCTACCTGGCCTCCAGGGGGCACCCTGCCTCGTTGGACATGTGACGCCGCATCCTCCTCCTCCTCGTCCTCCTCCTCATCCTCTCTCCCTTCAGGCACCCACGTGGAATCAGTGACCTCATCATCCCCTCCCTCTTCACCACTAGAGCAAACCTGGCAGTAAGCTGCAGCTGGTGGAACAGTACTGCCAGATTCCTCAAGCTGGGTATCATCATCCGAGCCTTCGAATCGTTGGGCATCCTCCTGGAGCATGTACCCAACACTGTGCTCAAAGAGTTCGGGGGACTCCTCAGGAGGACATGGTGGGTCTAGGGAAGGGGTGGCTGATGATGCTCTGCCAGTACCCTGAGCCTGGGTGAGAGAGGATGAGGAGGATGAGGAGGGCTTGGTCATCCATTCTACCAAGCCTTCAGCATGATGCGGCTCCACATGTCCAGCTGCCGAAAACAAAGACGCGCGTGTCCCATGGCCACGTGCTGATGACGATGCACGACCACGTCCACGTCCACGGCCACGTCCACTAGAAACAGAGCCTGCCTGCCCTGTGTTCTTGGCTCTGCACGCTCTGCCTCCCCTTGGCGGTCTTCCAGCCATTGTAGTCGGTAGTCCTGTGGGTGCTGCTGAGAAGAATATATAGGAGCTCTGTGTGATGCCACTAACACACTAGAAGTCCTGTGGGTGCTGCTGAGAAGAAAATATAGGAGCTCTGTGTGATGCCACTAACACACTAGAAGTCCTATGGGTGCTTCTGCAAAGAAAATAGAGGAGCTCTGTGTGATGCCACTAACACACTAGAAGTCCTATGGGTGCTTCTGCAAAGAAAATAGAGGAGCTCTGTGTGATGCCACTAACACACTAGAAGTCCTGTGGGTGCTGCTGAGAAGAAAATATAGGAGCTCTGTGTGATGCCACTAACACACTAGAAGTCCTATGGGTGCTTCTGCAAAGAAAATAGAGGAGCTCTGTGTGATGCCACTAACACACTAGAAGTCCTGTGGGTGCTGCTGAGAAGAAAATATAGGAGCTCTGTGTGATGCCACTAACACACTAGAAGTCCTATGGGTGCTTCTGCAAAGAAAAAAGAGGAGCTCTGTGTGATGCCACTAACACACTAGAAGTCCTGTGGGTGCTGCTGAGAAGAAAATAGAGGAGCTCTGTGTGATGCCACTAACACACTAGAAGTCCTGTGGGTGCTGCTGAGAAGAAAATATAGGAGCTCTGTGTGATGCCACTAACACACTAGAAGTCCTATGGGTGCTTCTGCAAAGAAAAAAGAGGAGCTCTGTGTGATGCCACTAACACACTAGAAGTCCTATGGGTGCTTCTGCAAAGAAAATAGAGGAGCTCTGTGTGATGCCACTAACACACTAGAAGTCCTGTGGGTGCTGCTGAGAAGAAAATATAGGAGCTCTGTGTGATGCCACTAACACACTAGAAGTCCTATGGGTGCTTCTGCAAAGAAAATAGAGGAGCTCTGTGTGATGCCACTAACACACTAGAAGTCCTGTGGGTGCTGCTGAGAAGAAAATATAGGAGCTCTGTGTGATGCCACTAACACACTAGAAGTCCTATGGGTGCTTCTGCAAAGAAAAAAGAGGAGCTCTGTGTGATGCCACTAACACACTAGAAGTCCTATGGGTGCTTCTGCAAAGAAAATAGAGGAGCTCTGTGTGATGCCACTAACACACTAGAAGTCCTGTGGGTGCTGCTGAGAAGAAAATAGAGGAGCTCTGTGTGATGCCACTAACACACTAGAAGTCCTGTGGGTGCTGCTGAGAAGAAAATAGAGGAGCTCTGTGTGATGCCACTAACACACTAGAAGTCCTATGGGTGCTTCTGCAAAGAAAATAGAGGAGCTCTGTGTGATGCCACTAACACACTAGAAGTCCTGTGGGTGCTGCTGAGAAGAAAATATAGGAGCTCTGTGTGATGCCACTAACACACTAGAAGTCCTATGGGTGCTTCTGCAAAGAAAAAAGAGGAGCTCTGTGTGATGCCACTAACACACTAGAAGTCCTATGGGTGCTTCTGCAAAGAAAATAGAGGAGCTCTGTGTGATGCCACTAACACACTAGAAGTCCTGTGGGTGCTGCTGAGAAGAAAATAGAGGAGCTCTGTGTGATGCCACTAACACACTAGAAGTCCTGTGGGTGCTGCTGAGAAGAAAATAGAGGAGCTCTGTGTGATGCCACTAACACACTAGAAGTCCTATGGGTGCTTCTGCAAAGAAAATAGAGGAGCTCTGTGTGATGCCACTAACACACTAGAAGTCCTGTGGGTGCTTCTGCAAAGAAAATAGAGGAGCTCTGTGTGATGCCACTAACACACTAGAAGTCCTATGGGTGCTTCTGCAAAGAAAATAGAGGAGCTCTGTGTGATGCCACTAACACACTAGAAGTCCTGTGGGTGCTTCTGCAAAGAAAATAGAGGAGCTCTGTGTGATGCCACTAACACACTAGAAGTCCTGTGGGTGCTTCTGCAAAGAAAATAGAGGAGCTCTGTGTGATGCCACTAACACACTAGAAGTCCTGTGGGTGCTTCTGCAAAGAAAATAGAGGAGCTCTGTGTGATGCCACTAACACACTAAAAGTCCTGTGGGTGCTGCTGAGAAGAAAATATAGGAGCTCTGTGTGATGGGACTAACACACTTCAAGTCCTATAGGTGCTTCTGGGAACAAAATATATGATCTCTGTGTGATGGGACTAACACACTTCAAGTCCTATAGGTGCCTCTGGGAAGAAAATATAGGTCTGTGTGATGGGACTAACACACTTCAAGTCCTATAGGTGCTTCTGGGAACAAAATATATGATCTCTGTGTGATTGGACTAACACACTTCAAGTCCTATAGGTGCTTCTGGGAAGAAAATATATGATCTCTGTGTGATGGGACTAACACACTTCAAGTCCTATAGGTGCTTCTGGGAAGAAAATATATGATCTCTGTGTGATGGGACTAACACACTTCAAGTCCTATAGGTGCTTCTGGGAACAAAATATATGATCTCTGTGTGATGGGACTAACACACTTCAAGTCCTATAGGTGCTTCTGGGAACAAAATATAAGATCTCTGTGTGATTGGACTAACACACTTCAAGTCCTATAGGTGCTTCTGGGAAGAAAATATAGGTCTGTGTGATGGGACTAACACACTTCAAGTCCTATAGGTGCTTCTGGGAACAAAATATATGATCTCTGTGTGATTGGACTAACACACTTCAAGTCCTATAGGTGCTTCTGGGAACAAAATATATGATCTCTGTGTGATGGGACTAACACACTTCAAGTCCTATAGGTGCTTCTGGGAACAAAATATATGATCTCTGTGTGATTGGACTAACACACTTCAAGTCCTATAGGTGCTTCTGGGAACAAAATATATGATCTCTGTGTGATTGGACTAACACACTTCAAGTCCTATAGGTGCTTCTGGGAACAAAATATATGATCTCTGTGTGATGGGACTAACACACTTCAAGTCCTATAGGTGCTTCTGGGAACAAAATATATGATCTCTGTGTGATGGGACTAACACACTTCAAGTCCTATAGGTGCTTCTGGGAACAAAATATATGATCTCTGTGTGATTGGACTAACACACTTCAAGTCCTATAGGTGCTTCTGGGAAGAAAATATAGGTCTGTGTGATGGGACTAACACACTTCAAGTCCTATAGGTGCTTCTGGGAACAAAATATATGATCTCTGTGTGATTGGACTAACACACTTCAAGTCCTATAGGTGCTTCTGGGAACAAAATATATGATCTCTGTGTGATGGGACTAACACACTTCAAGTCCTATAGGTGCTTCTGGGAACAAAATATATGATCTCTGTGTGATTGGACTAACACACTTCAAGTCCTATAGGTGCTTCTGGGAAGAAAATATAGGTCTGTGTGATGGGACTAACACACTTCAAGTCCTATAGGTGCTTCTGGGAACAAAATATATGATCTCTGTGTGATTGGACTAACACACTTCAAGTCCTATAGGTGCTTCTGGGAACAAAATATATGATCTCTGTGTGATTGGACTAACACACTTCAAGTCCTATAGGTGCTTCTGGGAACAAAATATATGATCTCTGTGTGATTGGACTAACACACTTCAAGTCCTATAGGTGCTTCTGGGAAGAAAATATAGGTCTGTGTGATGGGACTAACACACTTCAAGTCCTATAGGTGCTTCTGGGAACAAAATATATGATCTCTGTGTGATTGGACTAACACACTTCAAGTCCTATAGGTGCTTCTGGGAACAAAATATATGATCTCTGTGTGATTGGACTAACACACTTCAAGTCCTATAGGTGCTTCTGGGAACAAAATATAGGAGCTCTGCCTGCCTGCCAGGAACACACTACAAGTCCTATAGGTGCTTCTGGGAAGAAAATATAGGAGCTCTGCCTGCCTGCCACGAACACACTACAAGTCCTATAGGTGCTTCTGGGAACAAAATATAGGAGCTCTGCCTGCCTGCCAGGAACACACTACAAGTCCTATAGGTGCTTCTGGGAACAAAATATAGGAGCTCTGCCTGCCTGCCACGAACACACTACAAGTCCTATAGGTGCTTATGGGAACAAAATATAGGAGCTCTGCCTGCCTGCCAGGAACACACTACAAGTCCTATAGGTGCTTCTGGGAACAAAATATAGGAGCTCTGCCTGCCTGCCACGAACACACTACAAGTCCTATAGGTGCTTCTGGGAACAAAATATAGGAGCTCTGCCTGCCTGCCACGAACACACTACAAGTCCTATAGGTGCTTCTGGGAACAAAATATAGGAGCTCTGCCTGCCTGCCACGAACACACTACAAGTCCTATAGGTGCTTCTGGGAACAAAATATAGGAGCTCTGCCTGCCTGCCACGAACACACTACAAGCCCCTCTTTCTAAATCAATCTAAATGAATGAATCTATCTAACTCAATCTCTCTAAGTAAATCTCTCTAACTAACTAAATCCAGCAGAGTGTCACAGATCTAGCCTGCTCTATCTGCGCCGGAACAGCATGTGACCGGCGCAGACGGCGTGGCGGCCTTTTATAGGGGGGGCGTGTACTACAGCCCCTGAGCTGTAATTGGCTACAGGCGTCCTGCCTGTAGCCAATTATGGCTCTTCGAGTTTCCGGGGCTGTGATTGGCCAAGCATGCGGGGTCACAGTGCATGCTTGGCCAATCATCAGCCAGCAATGCACTGCGCCGGCCGCGCCGGCCGCAATGCATTGCGGGGCCGCTCGCATCACACGAACGTGATGCGAGCGGCCAAAATAGTTCTGGGCTCGCCGAGCGAGCGAACGCCCGGTGCTCGATGCGAACGTGGGTTCGCATCGAGCACCGGGCCCATCCCTAATGTTGACAAAGAAAGAGATAGGTGTATGGAGGTGTTGTAGCATGTTGAGCAATGAATGATGAGGAAATGACTATGTTGTGTGGTGATGTGGTGAAAGGGGATATAGAAGCATGTTTGAAAAAGCATGAAGAAAGGTAAAATGCCAGGAAGTAATGGGTTGCCAGTGGAATATTATGGTACGTTTTGGGAGGTGTTGGGTGATTGGAGGTATGAAGTATGTTTGGAGTGTAATTGTGTTGTTATATAAGAAAGAATGTATGGAGGATTTAAGAGGATTTAAGAAACTGGAGGACAATTTTTCTGTTGAATGTTGATTACAAGTTGACTGCCAAAATGATTGCTGATAGATTTTGGAAGGTGGTTTGGAAAATGGTGGAGAAGGAGCAAATGTGTGTTGTGCCTGGAAGATCTATTGCAGAAAGTTTGATAAGTTTGAGAAATGTGTGGTGACACTGTAAAGATAAGAGGCAATTGAGCCTTTGGGACTGAATTTTGAGAAAGCATATGATAGGGTTTTGCATGAATTTATGTTTAGGGGGTTGAGGAAAATGGGGGTGCCTGAGGTAATGTTAGAGTGGATTAAATGTTTGCATAGTGGGATGGTTAGCAAGGTACAGGTGAATGGGTGCTTAACATAGACAGTACAGATTGGTGCAGATAATAAATATTGGAAAAGAGTGAATGCAAGTTTTTTGGTGAGTGGAGTGATGTGGATGAGTGTGGTTCGAAGGTAAGCAAAGAAAGTATTAACATTTTGGGTGTCAGGTTTAATAATGAACTGTATGGGAGAGAAAGTTGGGGGGAAGTGTATGTAAAAGTAAAGAAAAAAAATTATTTCTGGTCACTAAGGACCCTAACTTTGAAGATGAAGGCATTAATTATTAAATCTGTAATTGCGCCAATTTTACTATACTTATTTTATGTTTTTCCTGCTCTGGAGAGGGTGTTGAAGAAAATAATGAAAGAGTGGTTCACGTCTGTATGATAGTCAAGGATGAAGAAACTGAAGAGGGAGATGGTGATGAAAGGACGAGCAAATGGAGGAAAAGGTGTGGTAACTATTGAGCAATTTTTGGTAGTGAAGTATGTTAGTAGGTGTATGCGGATTAGTAATAGTGTTGGGCGAATGGTTCAGGCCGAGCAAAAGTCAATATGTTGTTAAGGAGCAGGGCCGAGAAGCCGGCCACCGGGTCCCTAACAACGGATGAGTCATCAGCTGTCAGCAGGCTTCCCTGCTGACAGGTAAAAAAAAAGAAAAAAACTATGTGGGGGTCCTTCGCCCCAGTCCATACCAGGCGCTTTGGGGCTGGTGAGGATTTTAAGGGGAACCCTACATCAATTTTTAATTTTTTTTAAATGGTATGGGGTCCCCCCAAAATTTAGACCATACCCTTATCCAAGCACTCAGCCTGGAAGACCCCCAAAACCCACTGCCCTGAGTTGTCGGGAAGAGGCCCTTGTCCCCATCAATATGGGGGCAAGGTGCTTTGGGGTGGGAGGGAAGAGCCATTTGCTTGTCCCCACTTTTCTGGCCTGCCAGGCTGCATTCTCTAGTAAAGGTTCTGGTATATATTTTGGAGGGGACCCCACGCCGTTTTTTTTTAATTTCTTTTCTTTTTTTTAAATTTCTTTCTTTTTTTTAAATTTCTTTCTTTTTTTTAAATAGTCAGGTGCCAGCAATTGCAACCGCAAGTCAATTTAAACTTGTTTTGTTTCTTTAGAAATTTCATTATTGCTGCAGCAGGTTCTATACATGCTTCAGGTGTGCCACTTTACAGGCAGACTAAGAAGAAGGAGCGCATGCTCCGCAAATGCATCGCCATAGCCACCATGTCTACACAACCTTTGGAAAGTGACATCATCTTTTCTCTGCCAGTGCGTGCCACAGACCTCCAAGTGTCGGAATCCACCCGCGCTGACCGCCCGCTACCTCTGATGGATGACAGCGTCCCCATGGACCTCCCCCAGAAGGAGCTGCACTAGGCAACACTCCGCTTGGTCCTTTGAGACTACCCATGCCTGCTATACTACTTTCTTTGTGAGTAGGTTTTTTTGTGAAATACATTTATACCTTACTAGCTGCACTTCTCGTTTCACCAGTGCCACCTATCAATGCCTACCAGTTCCACCTATCAATGCCCATCATTGCCCATCAGTGCCTCATCATCAGTACCACCTATTAGGGCTGCCTATCAGTGCCCATCAGTGCCACCTATCAGTGCCGCCTATCAGTGCCCATCAGTGCCTCCTGATCAGTGCCCCCCAGTGCCGCCACATCAGTGCTCATTAGTGCCACCTATTAGTGCCCATCAGTGTCACCCTATCAGTGCAGCCTATCAGTGCAGCCTATCAGTGCCCATCAATGCAGCCTCATCAGCGCACATCAGTGAAGGAGAAAAATTACCTGTTTGCAAAATTTTATAACAAACTATTTTTTTGTTTGTTTAGCAAAAAATAAAAACCCCAGTAGTGATTAAATACCACTAAAAAAAGCTGTATTTGTGTGAAAAAAATTATAAACATGTCATATGTGTACAGTGTTGCATGATCGCACAATTGTCATTCAAAATGTGAGAGCGCTGAAAATTGGCCTGGGCAGGAAGTGGGTTTAAGTGCCCAGTAAGAAAGTGGTTAAACAGGACTAAATATTTGTCCAAAATGACTATACTAGTGTATAAAGCAAATCAAAAATTTGGGCTGGAATTCCTCTTAAATTGAGTTTTGAATAAAACTGTCTAAATAGAAGATCAGGAGATAACTAAATGGCTGCCTGGGTGCTGATATTTGTCCTACCTGGAGGCTAGAAGGTAATTATTTTAGTAAATACATCCTAAGAAAGATGTATTGTTGCATATCTGCATACTGGCATACCTGCAATTCTGCATAATTGGGTATTGGCAGCAAACTTGCTACAATATTACCTATAATGTCCCTTTCACATGGATGGCCCGCTCGGATCCACTTGTCCATTTTTCAGGCGGATCCGAGCAGGCCATCCATTGACTCCTATGGGGAGGCGGATGTCAGCGGAGATGTGTCCGCTGACACACGTCTGCCATCTGATCCGCTAAATCCAGACGTTTGCCATCCATCTTGGCGGATTGGATGAGATCTGATGAAAATGCACATGAATTGGCTGGGACATTGACAGACCTGGATTTGCCGGAGTGATTGTTTCTGGGCACCGAAGTTGCTCGTACAGTTCCTGCTGGTGCGCTCTTACTTTAGGTGGCCTCTGGCAGAAATCGTAGGACAGATGTTATTTGGTGGAGAAATCTTTAAAGGAGGGCAGTATGCCCACAGTGGATGCAGTGATCTCCTGTCTTAGTCAACATCTTGTCTAGACTTTTAGGACTCAGCAAAAAAAGACTGGAATCTGTTCTGAAAGCTTCTTTTTTCTTTGCTGGCTCTACTATGCAACCTGCTGTGATAGCCATTGACATTTGCCAAAGCCTGAGAAAAAAAAAGTGAAGAAGAAACCGGCGTATGTCCGGAGGAATTTACAGAATCACCTCAGGCTTTGTGGTTCGTGGCTCTAGCCAGCAGATTTTGCATTGGGCTTTGTGGTCAGTTCACAGACGCAGCTGCAGGGTTCTGTGGTTAAAAAGCTAGTCTGCTGAGCTGCCTTGTAAAACCACTTTCCACAGAGCTGCTCCCTACTAGTGAAATGACTATGCTGACAGCTCCCCTGTTACCTTTCTATCTTCCTTTCTGAAGATCAATGATTGTGTCGCTGCCAGATGCCCCATTGTTTTTATGTGAGCGTGACACCAAAATTGGGTTGTAGAGCCTTGCGATCTGTAGTTCCACCCTGGAGGCCTTCCTCAACAACCAGCTCAAACTGCATCCAATCAATTTTGTTCAAAGGTCAAAGCTGAGGTGTAAAAGACCATTTATGGCAGTTCTGTGCCTTTGGTCAAACCCTTATGTTTGCAAAACCTACTTTTGGCTTCTGTTCCACAATCCAGAATTCCCAGCCTCCTTACAAAAGGCAACCAGTAAAAACAAACCAACATTGCTGGTTGAACTAGATGGACTTAAAGCGGAGTTCCACCCATTTAAAAGTCAGCAGCTACAAAAAGTGTAGCTGCTGACTTTTAATAATCAAACACTCACCTGTCCCACGGTCCAGCGATGCAGGCACATGAATCCCCGCTCCTCTCCCCCTCCTCTCTGTGGCGCCGGCATTCTACCGGCTGCATGCGTGAGCCGCTCGCTATGAATGGCTGGGCAATCTTCTAGGACCTGTGATGTGTCCCAGAAGATTGCAGGGAGGGAGAGGTGATCTTCCTTCAGGCGCTGCGGCACCAGGGGAGGAAGTGGGAGCTGTGGGTCCGGTAAAAACAGGGTACCCCTCCCCCCCAAATGTGGCATGTCAGGGGGTCACCTACACTTAAAGCAGGAGTTAAATTTTTGGGTGGAACTCCGCTTTAAGCATGACTAACTAATCATTTATGTAACTATGTACGTAACTTGGCCATTCGGTTAAAATACTTTTGCCATGAGTTTTCATTTCTTCATGTGGGTTCCGGTAAATAAAAGGTGTATTGGTATGAATTTTATTTTGCCAAATGTTTTGAGACTTTGATTACCTGTCAACACACACTACTTTAAGCAAACATTTGGGCAAACAAAAGCAAGTTATTATGTCTTAGACTGAAATTACATGTGAAAGAAAGGCATGAGTTCTGATACAAATAATAGGTGAGAATAATAAACATCATTGGTAAAATTTTAAAGAAGACCTGTGCTAAGAAATATGAAGTCTGTTGTTTCTGACCTCTTTCTTAAAGTGTTGGTGGACTGGCTGCCTGAAACACGCCAAATAACTAGTATTTCCCTTACGAAAGTTCACCTTACACAATTATCTCATTCCACATTTTCAATAATCAATGCTACTAATCACATGACCCGGATGACCTACCATTTCCACCTTTTAGATTGACCCACAACAATCTCTTTGATGTTATCCTTGCTGCTCTTTAGGATCTCTAAATCCCGGGGGGCATCTGGTATTCCAAAGGAACCACAGCTTTCCTGGCTCTGGTCTACTTCTTCTGGCTTTCTGAACTGTTATATCAGGCACAAACTGACTTTACTGGCCAAGAGGAGACATACCAAAGCCTAACCATGAAAACTGCTCATGATTTGCTCCCCTGAGATTAAAACTGTATCAAACCCCAATAAAAAACTGAAGAAAAATTCTCATTAGTGCTTATTGTATTGAGAGTGCTCTGTTATAGGACCAAAGTGTGGTAATAGTCCACTCCAACAACAGATAAGGTATGCAGTCCACTTCCGACTGGGAATGTTTCTATAGTGAATTCCAAAAAAACAATAAAGAGTGTGCAAAGCCCCGTTTATTAACTTTTAAAAAACTTGAAAATATGTAAATATTAAAAAAAGGCAATAGACTTCAAGGGGTGTAAATACAAAAGTGTCAATAGATACAATGTGTGAGTGCTCCCTGGACCTCACTCACTAGCAAGCAGACTATGAATATATATTATGAATTTTGATGGCAAACCGCTCTTCCTCAGAGCCTAGATCTCCTGCCTGTATGCCTCATGCATTAATAGACATATGTTTTGCTTAAAATCTACAAACTATGGTATGTATATTTGAAAATGTATCAATTCTGATGTATTGATGGCCTATCTCATTTCTTGAAGTTGTAATTGTTTTGTCACAATTTTTTAGAAAATGAAGAAATTAAATAAAATTTGAGGTTTTATTAACAATTTTTATTTACATACTGACAACAGTGCCTCATCATATCACTGGTGTGGCAGTGTTCAAGGATACTGACTGGTGTTTAAAAAAAAAAAATCAATATACAGTATAAGCAAATAATATTTTATTCAATTTTTGTAAAAAAAAATTTCTTTTTTTTTTTAAACTTTTTTTTCTTTATTTTCTTTTTTTTTTTTACGTACTTCCATTAGAGTAGTTTAGTGTCACATGGATTTTTTTACAATGTAGCTACAGTATTTTTGGTGGGGGTGCTGGAGCTCCGCTTTAATTTTTTTCAGTAAAATCAATTATTCATTACATAAAGACCAATTATATCAAGCAGTATCATAATTGATCCAAATCTCTTAACCGCTTGCCGGCCGAGTCATAGCCAAAAAACGGCTATAGCGCGGTCGGATAATTCTGGGAGGGTGTACAATAATGTCCTACCAGAATCGCACTCCCACGCATTCCCCTGGGGAGCACACCCGGGAATGTCCATGACCGTCGGGTCTCCCAGACCTGGCGTGTCTAGGATCAGATTAAAGGGCCAATGAAAGCGGCCCTTTACCACAGGATCACTCCGTCAAATGACAGAGTGATAAGTTGTAACCAAACCGCAGCATGTCCGGTTCGGCTCCTCCCCTCTTCTCACGCCGATCGGTACAGCATGTGAGGAGAGACGGGAGTGGGTACAGAAGCGCTGTGGGCTGAAGTGCCCACAGCGCTGATCTGTGCACATATATCTACATTCATCCTTATTCATGCTCCATCCCTGGTTCATCCATCCTCATTCATGCTCCATCCCTGGCTCATCCATCAACATTCATGCTCATCCATGCTCCATCCCTGGATCATCCATCCACATTCATGCTCCATCCCTGGATCATCCATCCACATTCATGCTCCATCCCTGGCTCATCCATCCACATTCATGCTCCATCCCTGGCTCATCCATCCACATTCATGCTCCGTCCCTGGCTCATCCATCCACATTCATGCTCCATCCCTGGCTCATCCATCCACATTCATGCTCATCCATGCTCCATCCCTGGCTTATCCATCCCCATCCATGCTCCATCCCTGGCTCATCCATCCACCTTCATGCTCATCCATGCTCCATACCTGGCTTATCCATCCCCATCCATGCTCCATCCCTGGCTCATCCATCTACATTCATGCTCATCCATGCTCCATCACTGGCTCATCAATCCTCAATCATGCTCATCCATCCCCATCCATGCCACATCAGTGATCATCCATGCCACATCAGTGACCATCCATGCCACGTCAGTTCTCATCCGTGCCACATCAATTCTTATCAGTGCCACATCTATGCCACTACAGCGCCCATCAGTGCCTAACAAAAGTGTAATAGCAGGTCAAATTAGATTTGAAATGTATGTCCCTTGAATAACTGATGGTGTTCCCTCTATATTGACCCTCTGTATGTGGCCAGGCTGTGTAAAAGTCTCACACATGTGGTATCGTTATACTCAGGAGGTGTAGCAGAATATATTTAGGGGTGTCATTTTTGCTATGTACATGCTATGTGTAAGAAATATCTTATAAATGGACAACTTTGTGGGGGAAAAAAATGTGTTTTCATTTTCTTTACACATTTTCCAAAAAACTTGTGGAAAACAATTACATGTTCAAAAGAATCATTATGCCTCATAGAATATACCTTGGGGTGTTTGCTTTCCAATTTTGAAACTTTTTTTTTATTTTTTACTTTTTGCTATAATAAATATCCCCCAAAAATATATAAAAAAATGTTTTCCCCTCAGTTTAGGCCGATACGTATTCTTCTACATATTTTTGTTTAAAAAAAAAAAATGCAATAAGTGTTTATTGATTGGTTTGCGCAAAAGTTATAGCGTCTACAAAATAGGGGATAGTTTTATGGCATTTATATTAATAATTTTTTTTTACTATTAACGGCGGCGATCGGCAATTTTTATCATGACTGCTACATTATGGCGGACAATTTTGACACATTTTTGGGACCATTCACATTCATACAGCGATTAGTGTGATTAAAAATGCATTTATTACTGTGTAAATGTGACTGGCAGTGAAGGGGTTAACACTAGGTGGCACTGTAGGGGTTAAGTGTGTCCTAGGGAGTGATTCTATCTGTGGGGGGAGGGGCTGTGTGTGACACATCACTGATCACCGCTCCCGATTACAGGGAGCTGTGATCAGTGACAGTGTCACTAGGCAGAACGGGGGAGATGCTTGTTTACATTAGCATTTCCTAGTTCTTCCTCTCCGTGAGACGATCGCGGGTATCCCCGCAGACATCGAGTCCGCGGGACCCGCGATCCTACTGGGACAAAATTCAAAGGGATGTACAGGTAAGCCCATTTGCGCAGCCGTGCCATTCTGTCGATGTATATATACAGGCGGCGGTCGGGAACCGGTTAAGCAGCTCAGAAGATCATTTTTTTTCCTGAGGCTTGTTTCTCTCTTCCCTGCAATGATAGAAATCACATAGAGAGAGGGGAAAAAAGGATTTAGATTTGCTGCTACTGAAGCCTGGACGCATCCCTAGCAACTGGGCTAGTGAGGATTGTGATTGGGCACCAAAGCTGTTGTAGGTAACCCCCACTCTCTGGACCCAGCAGATGGGAGAGAAAAGGCTGCTGATGCCCAAGGGAGAAAGGGATAGGGGTAGCTGTATATGTGCTACTGTGAGCCTGGAGGGACAGGATTGACAAAACAAGATAGCATCATTACAAGCATGAGGAGTGATGGCGCGTACACATGACCTGACTTTCCGGCAGACTAGGTCCGACAGACTTTCGGCAGAGTTCCGACGGACTTTCCGAACGGACTTGCCCACATATGAATGGACTAAGTCCGTTCGTAAGTCCGTTCATTTTTAACGTGATGGCGTAAATGGGACTAAATTAGGAAGTTCAATAGCCAGTAGCTAATAGCTTCCCTTGCGTCGTATTTGGTCCGGCATACAGACGAACGGTTTCCCGATTTCAGTCCGTCGGAATTGAGTCCGCCGGATAGATCTGAAACATGTTCTATTTCTAGGTCCGTCTGATTTTTTCCCCGAAAAACAAACGGATTAGCCCACACGCGTTCGGATTGTCCAATGGACTAATCCCTTTGGACCTAGTTTGCCGGAAAGTCCGGTCGTGTGTACGCCGCATAAGGCTGTGTCTCATAGTTGGGGTAACCATTAACAATGTGCCCTGTATATATACAATGAACATAGCAACATGCCTTCTATGTAGATTGATTACTGGGACAATATAGGTGTTAGTGTTGAATCTGTTGGCCTTCAAGTCTCCTATGATCACCCCTGGATGGTAGGGTTCACTTGTGGGCGGGGTATACTGCGCCCTTGCATGTGGGGTAACACCTCCCCAAAGACGTGCTAATCAACGCCCGAGACCAGGCGGAGCCCGCAGTCATGTGAATAATCAAACATTAAGGCAGTTCCCGACTCAGAGATGAGCCACTTGTGTGCAGTAATAATGTATAGAGTTCCTCAGTGAGATGTTTCAGCCGATCGTGTGAAAGGGGCCTAAAGCCCCATACACACGGTCGGATTTTCCGATGGATTCTGTCCTATCGGACAATGTTGTCGGAAATTCCGACCGTGTGTAGGCACCATCGGACAGTTTCCATCGGATTGTCCGACGGACAAAGTTCTATCTCCTGCTGGATAGATTTTCCGACAACAAAGTCCGATCACACCAAATCCGATCGTGTGTAGTGTAGTCCGACGGACAAAGTGCTACGCATGCTCAGAAGAAATTCTGTGACAGAAGCGCTCGGTCAGGTAAAACTACCTTTCCTAATCGACACAGCACATTCGTCACGCTGCAATGTTAAAATGTCTTTAATGCAGCGCATTCTCTTTTTCTTTACAATGCAAGAAGAATGACATGTTTTAGCTGCTCCTATTCACCTGCACTTCTCCCAAACTTAGTTTTTTATTAGTTTTTAGGATTTCTAGACTACATGTTTATTTTTACTCAGATCGTAAAAGAATCTTTGTTATCTTTTTTGGATGATTTGTCATTTTTGTATTTATTTTTGAAGACATATTTTAAGAAGATTTTTTTTTTTTTTTTTTGAGGGGGGTTGTGTGTCTCAACTTAGCAAAACAACATTATTAACATTTCTATTTGTTGCTTAAATTTACTAGGAGTTTGTTTGTTGTTGGTGCCCCTTGTTAATTATACTTTATGATTAGTGAAATGTACCTGCCTACTCACAAATAAACTGTCATTGTAGAAAAGTAAAACACATAGGCAATGATTATTTCAAATCAAAAATACCTTTATTTAGGTCCCAGCAACAAAACAAAGAGGAACGCAGCGATGGAGAAACTTGGGGAATTTGCAAAGCCTTGGACCCCCACGGCAACCATCATTTTTGAAGCGTCTAAAATTGGGGGCCTAAGGAGTACATATCTTAAGCAGAGTGCTATCTGGTCCTGAAGTCCAAAACATCCGGAACTGCAGCAGATGCCATCTAGGTCCCCAGGCTCTGGTCCTACGAGAGGCTCCATCTTCTCTCAGACCAGACTGAATCCAGGTCGTCACTCTCAGGTCTTCCTTCCACGCTTCCTTGCACGCTGTGGCTGTGGTGCTGGTGGGGTGGCAGAAGGAGGAGGAGGAGGCGGAGCAAGGTCACTATGGCAAACATGTGTGAGTGGGGTCATCCCCCCAGCCATCCCCTTATTTAGGACTTTGAGGATGACATCCTCACACATGCTGCGTTGCCCCACCTCCATACCCATCATTTTCGTGACAACCAAGGAGCCAAAGGTCTCCTCGTCTTTTGTAGGGAAGGCGGAGGGGAGGGATTTGGGAGTCAGTCAGGCTCCTAGGCCTACCCCCCTCTTGGCTGCCACTACCCACCTCTTGGCTGCCACTAACCCCTTCCTCCTCCTGACTGCCACATTCCACAGCCTCCTCCTGGCTGAGGTCTTCCTGTGTATGAAAAAGGGACATAGTTTCAGTTATTTGTTCATCAAACACACACAATTTTCATCTAGTGACTGTTGCAAAATGGTTACAAATAGAAAACCATACAATTCTCAGCCCTGCAGTTTTGATTCTTGCCCCAAATGTCTCCAACACTACTGTCAGTTGATATGTCAAACACGTTAGGAACTAAGCAATTGGGGATCCTGAATTAACTGAACATCATTTATTTTTCACAAAATTGGTTCCCAAACTACTATACCTGGCTCAAGCTGGGCTCCTCCACATCTTCCAGACTGGAAGGCCCAGGTTGCTCCTCGGAAGCCTCATCAGGGGTGGCCTGCACGCAAGGAAGCGTGGAAGGAGGAGGCGAGAGTGACTCCGTGACATCAGTCTGGTCTTTGAGAAAATGGAGGCTGTCATAGTACCAGAGCTTGGGGGCATAGACCTCATCTGCTGCAGCTCCAGATTCTTGGGACTTCAGGACCTTCTTGCACTCCCTGATATACACACTCCTCAGGCTGCCAATTTTCTGTCTTAACTTACCAACAGTTGCCGTGGGGAACCTTGGCTTTACAAATTCCACAAGTTTCAGCAGGGCTGCGTACCTCTTTGCTTTGTGGCCGTAATGGGGGTGTTTGGCCTGCCATAAAAGGGGAATTTCCCTGTATTTATCAATGAACTGGGGGAGAAAACTCACGTCGTTGAATCCCTGCATAATCTCTGCAAGACACAACACCACACAAAACACTATAAATAATGTCAGGCAAAACTCTCCTAATCTTCTCCATAAAGAAGCCTCAAGGTCTAATCTGTCTAGGCTAGTTATGTACCAACATCAAATTGTACCTTCGTTATAGCGATCGTCTCGTGCGTGAGCTTTCTCTCCCCTCGTCTCACAGATCGTGGCTACGACACAGGCGTGTGACGTTTTATATACAGTGTGCATGCGTCAAACTCCGCCCGCCCCTGACGAGCTTTCTCGTCTATTCCCCACCCCTTCTCTTTACGGCGCAGTGGGGAGAGCACATGGCGGGGACACAGCAGGTGCGCCCAAAATATTGCAGCAACGAGGAGGAGGACTGAAATTCAAGGCCTCCAATATGTCATTTGGAGAAATGTTGGAGATGGTGGACATATTAAAGAGGAGCGACTATGATGGGAAGTATGGGCCTTACCTCAACCCCAATGTCCGCAAGGCCAAGATCATGTCTAAAGTTGTGAGGAGGCTGTCAAGCGAGTTCTTCAAAAAAGTAAGTAGTTGTGTTTTGTGTTTGATTTTTGGCTTGCATACTGCTCCATGTGTTTGTATTTTTACAAAGTTGTACATTAGAAAATGGCCACTTTCATGTTCGTCTGTGCATTCGATCGTACTCAACCTCGATCTTTCTGCCACTGTCATGTTCGTGTGTGTGTGTCCATTCGATCGTACTCAACCTCGATCGTTCGGCCACTTATAATACGATGTTTGGTGTTTTTTTTGGGGAAAGGAAGTTTGTTCTCACTAGAAATGTCATCAAGAATGTAAAGCCAATTTATTCAATGTAAAGGAGAGGTCACCCAGTAGCTGTTTACCCATCTGGACTCAAGAGCACTAGTGCTGGGACACCCAAACCCACTTTTTATTATGCTTTTGCACACATGTGCTCCAGTGGATACTAGAGGGGGGTCTCCATCAGACAAACTTCTACCAAAAAGCTATTAAGTTTAGCACCTTTACAAAGTGACTACATTCATGTTGTTGTCATTTGTAACTGGCCAAACAAAAATATTGTCCCTCACTTTCAAGCAATGTTTGACATTTCCTATTTCAGCCCTCAATAGATTGTGTTGCTAAATCTTCCTTTTGTACATTCTCATAGGGGAGCGAAAACTCGTGACGTCTGAGGAAACCACAAAACCAACACCTCCCAGAGAAGGGGAAAGACCAGAAGCAGAGGAGAAGGAGGAGGAAGGAGAGATCATAGAAATTGGAGAACTTGTCACCACAACAGGTGAGTGTGGGAGAACACAGCTACTGGTAAGGTAATCAATGTATGCCTGCCTCATTTCCACAACACATTTTTGTTTTTTTTGGTTGTTTTTAGGTGACGTGGATGTTGTGGAAGAAGAATCGCACTTTACCACAGAGAGTGCCCACGTACTCATCGGGGAGATAATGGTCTGCAATCGAGATCTAGATGACATAAAGCAAAACATCAATGATGTTCAACAAAAATTGAAGAACATCATTGATGTTTTAGGAAAAATCTGAAAAAGCACCAAGTAATTAACACACATTTGTGGCTGTTTCTGAACACATTTGCAACTTAAGAACTGTGTGAAATTTGGAACATGCACACATTGTGTCCACATGTGCTAGCTCCCATCATGGTGGATGAATGACAACGTTTTTTTTGGGGGTGCAACCACTTTACAAACTACTAAAGTGGTTGTGGTGAAGTGGTTGCACCCCCAAAAATTGTCCATTCATCCCCATGATGGAAAATGGCACTTTTGAAGATTCTAGGCATGTGTTTTACCATCTTTTTTTTTTTTTTTTCTTCCACTTCAGAAAGAGCTTCATGAGGGAGTGTCAGCTGAGCCCGCAGCTCCTTCCCCCTTATTGTTTTAGCATCATTTGTGGATTGTTTTATGCTTCATTTCTGGCCACTAGGGCCG
Organism: Lithobates sylvaticus; assembly: GCA_028564925.1. Lineage (NCBI taxonomy): Eukaryota > Metazoa > Chordata > Amphibia > Anura > Ranidae > Lithobates > Lithobates sylvaticus. The sequence continues at coordinate 624,259,359 of CM053028.1, read as the reverse complement.
TTTATGTCCTTTTCCCCTCTCTTTTTTTTATTTTTATTTATTTTTTTCCTTCCCCCCTTAAGTTGGGAGGGATTCAGGGATAGACAAAAAAAATAAGGTTACAGAGCAAATAACAAAAACCGGGGGCCCACCAAAGGCTCGTCCACCCATTTTACTTCTCGTCCTGGGCTCCCTTCCGTCTCTGTTCAAGCGCTATTCCCCCTGTGGGTCTTTAATATTTTCCCCAAACCACCATGCGCCCCCCCCCCCCTCCGCTTCTTAGGCACGACCTCTTTTTTTTTTTTTTTTCTTTTTTTTTCCCCCCCGCCTTATTAAGTACCCATGGGATCCATTGACCCGAAGCTGGACCTCCAAGGTGCCTCTTTCCCCCGAGATTGTCAGGGCTGGACTCGCAGGACCTCCCTATAGCTCCAGGTTTTCTTAAATTTTCTCCAGCCCTCCCACTTTGCTTTTGTGGCCTCCCTATCTTCCTCCCTGTCGTTTAGAACACATTCCATTATGTATGTGGATTCAACCGCGTCTACCCATTCCCATAAGGGGGGGCTTTCCTGGTCCTTCCACCTCCTCGGGATTACCTTTTTAGCCGCATTGAGCAGATGGGGGATCAACGAGCCTTTATAATGCCTAATTCCATTCGAGGTTGCATGCATCAATACGACCCAAGGGTCGTTTTTCACCTCAATAGTTGTTATTTCTTTTATATATTTTAGGATAGACTCCCAGAATTTTTTGATTTTATGACACTCCCACCAGAGGTGACACATTGTGCCCCTTTGGTCGCACCCCCTCCAACAATTTGCTGATGTATCCGCCTGAAATTTGCTTACCTTGTCGGGGGTCCTATACCACCTGGCCATGCACTTAAAATTCATTTCCGCCATCTTGGAATCGATGGCGGAGCCGTGCGCCAATTTTAAGATTCTCTTACTTGTGCCTATTTCTAAATGTGTTCCTAGTTCGCTCTCCCATTTGATAAGGTATGGCGGTATCTCGGGTCTATCTTTTTCCAATAATAATTTATACATTTTTGAAATCCTTTTCTTAGAGCATTCTGCCGTAAAAACTTTCTCTAGCTTCGTTAGGTCCTCTGCCTCCCTTATTGGGCCAGGGAGAGAACCCACGAAGTGAGTTAGCTGCCGGTACCGCCAACCATCATTGGAGAATGCCTCGTTCTTCTGTAACTCGTGCAGTGCCAAAACTTTCCCCTTGCTAATAACTTCCCCTAAACTCGTGCTATCTTTTCTAATCCATTCCCCCCCTATCTCCTTTATCCCTGGCGGGAAGAGAGGGTTATCTTTTAGTGCTATTAGTGGTGAGTTGTATGTTTTATTAAATAATTTATAGATCTTGTCCCAAATTTTCAAAGTAGTGAGTGTGATTATGTGCGTTTTCTCACCCAGTGACCGAAATTTCGGGGGGTTCCACGCGATCCTCCCCAATTTAACTTCACAAAGTGCTTCTTCCAAGCTGACCCATCTTTTAGTGTTAAGTGTTTTGCCCCATTCTGCAATTCTCAAAAGTGCTATGGCGTGGTAGTAACTCTCTAAGTCTGGGACCGCTAGGCCACCCTGATTTTTATCTTGTTTTAATATTTGGAGAGAGATTCTATGTTTTTTGTAATTCCATATAAAATTCATTATAATGGCTCTTAGTTTTCCTAGGTAATGTTTTGGGAGAGGGAGAGGGAGCATCTGGAATTTGTATGTAATGACTGGTAAGATCATAATTTTTACCGTGTTGATCCTTCCTATCCAAGACAGGGTTTTTCCCTTGTGCTCTTGGCATTTTTTTTTATTTCCTCTAAAAGAGGGATGTAGTTTATTTTGTACATTTTCCTGGGGTTATTGGCTAAATCTATTCCCAAATATTTTATCCGTTTTTTCCAGACAAAACTGACTGTTTTCTGAAAGTTCTGTTTCTCTACTTTATTGAGATTGATATTGAGGATAAAGGTTTTTGTGGAATTGATTCTAAAATTTGTTAGTTCGCCGTAGTCGGCTAAGATTTTTAGGAGGTTAGGTACTGACTTCTGGGGGGATCTGACATAGAAGAGGACATCGTCTGCGAAGGCCGCGAGCTTGTGCTCATCGCTCCCAACTCTACAGCCCTCCACCTCTGGGTTTCCTCGGATTGTGGCCAACAACGGTTCCAGGGACAAAATAAAAAGAAGGGGAGATAGTGGACACCCCTGTCTAGTACCGTTAAACATTTCAAACTCGGCGGAGACTATTCCGTTAACCTTAATGTTTGCTTTCGGGTGGGCATAAAGGGTTTAAATTTTTTGGATAATCCTTGGTCCAAAACCCATCCTTTGCCAAGTTTTAAACATGAACCCATGTGTTTTACCATCTAATGTCCATTTTCAGACCCAAATTGTGTGCATGTTCTAAATTTCCAGTTTCCAGGGGTGACCCCCCATGTGATGAAGGCAAGATTAAACACACTTTGAACATATAGTCATGTCTGATCTTGTCTTCACTTTAGAAAGTTGAACTTTCCTAGTTCCTATGTTCTGTTTTGCTCCATGCCTGGTTTTACCAAATGCGGAATGTTTGTAAACAATGTTGTCAAGAACCAAGATCTTGTCAGTTTTGGCAAGAAGTTTGTAAATGCACTTGTGAATGTGTTGCAAGTAAACTTTTTTAATTTTCTAAATGTGTGGCTTTCTTATTTAAAAACAAAAAAGCATTATGTATGTCAAATGTAAAGGATTTGGGGGCAATGGGTGTTATTTACTAAAGGCAAGTCCAGTTTGCACTGCAAGTTTCTTTTCCAGGGCACTTTTGCACTGCACTTGTAGAGCATAGTAGATTTGACTTATGTAAATGACACCCACAGTGATTTGTTTGAAAACACGTAGCACACCATTTTTGGTAATACACACATTTCTGTCATGGTGATGAAAAGGAGTATTTTGGGTGTCAGTTATGCACTACAAACCTTCTCTAGACCAAAGATTAGGTATCAAACACACAACATGAGAAGAATCTTTTTGGGAAGAAGAGACTGTTACCTCCTTTTGCCCAGAAAGTGCATTCCCACTGTTGAAGCTAAAGGGCAAAAATGTATATCTCAAAGAAGCTAGAATATGGAAATGACCAGAAAACATAGGTTTGGTAAAAAAATATATTTATTTAAAAATGCCTCTCACACATCGTCAGGCAGAGCAATGGCCCCCCTACCCACAAAGTACTCCATATATTGCTCGCGGACCGCGCGGGCATTTAGAGGGGGTAAGCCTGGACGTGCCGCTTGAAGGGCTGTGAGGTCGGCATTGGAAGGGCCCTCAACATCTGGGCCAACGGTCACAACATAGTTGGTGTTGTGTCTTTTCAAAAAGTTGTGCAATATGCAAGAGGCAAGAACTATGTGGTTGAGTTTGTATTCCGCCAAGTTAATAGCCGTCAAAAACAGGCGGAAGCGGCTGGCCAGGATCCCAAAGGTGTTCTCCACCACTCTGCAGGCTCTCGATAGCCTGTAATTGAAGACCCTCTGGTCTGAGGTGAGGGTCCTCATCGGGAAGGGCCTCATCAGATGGGGAGTCAACGCAAACGCTTCATCTGCGACAAAGACGAAGGGAGTCCTTCAGCATTCTCCTCTGGAGGTCCAAAGCACAGACTGCCACTTTGGAGACGCCAGTAGAACTCCGTGTGCGCAATGGCACCACCATCCGAGATCCGGCCGTTCATCCCCACGTCCACATACAAAAACTCGTATGTCGCCAACACCACCGCCAACATCACTACACTATTAAACCCCTTGTAATTATAATAGTAGGACCCCGAGTTGGGGGGTGGGACGATGCGGACGTGTTTCCCATCAATTGCACCTCTGCAGTTAGGAAAGTCCCAACGGCTGGCAAAGTGGGAGGCCACAGTCTGCCATTCCTGTGGCGTGGAAGGGAACTGTGGAGTGAAACAAGAAAAAAAAAATTAGTCACTTTGCACATAAACATTGCAAGCAGATTAGACACTAAACATCTTGGAACAAGATCAGACTTTTACATTTAAAGCTGGAAAGTATTTGCAACGCAAAGTAGAGGGTCCCCCTAGCAGATGACTCACCCCCCATCAATCGCCCCACTTCTGATGGGCCATGGACAATAACTAGGGGTTTGGACAGGTAACCCTCTGCACTTCATTGATTGCCAAATGGCTCAATAATGTGTGCTAGTTTGGCCAGACCCTCCTTACTTAACACTATTGGCAGCCCACAGGAAAGATAAAATAACATTCAAAATCCCCCCCCCCCCCCCCCCCCCAAAAAAAAGGAACGCACATTTGGACATTCTAAAATTAACGAGCAAGCTAATAGGAGGGAAAGAACACAAAAAAAGAGGAAATGGAAAGTATGGAGCCAGCCCCTTGCACTACATGCTTTGCTGAATTCATCCCTAAATATGACCACTATAAAGAGGTAGGTATATAGTGTGTATTGACCTTTGGAAAGCCAGCAGATAGAGGATTGGTACCATCTGACAGAGCAGTTGGGGGAGGGGGTTCAGAATGAGTTTGCCCCCCCCCCCCCACCAACAAAAAGGGGAAAAAAAGGGTCTCTACATGAAGTAAACCACACAGCAAACATTTGTGCATTTTTTAGGGGGTGTTTGGGGGAAAACAATACTATGCAGCAGACAAAATACATTGCTTAAGTGACTAGGCCATAGGTGTCTATTGGGGCAGAAGAGCATGCTGGTGAGGTAAGTGAAGGGAAAAATGCATGAAGGAGAAAAGGGGCACAGCATATTAGAGCATATTGCAATCATGGTACTTAGGGAAGGAGGTCAAAAATACAAGACATTAGCAAACAGAGCATACATAGAAGGGAATAGTAAAGTAGAAATGTTACCTTAAAATAGTCCTCCTGCAGGACCTGGATGATGGCAGAACAGGTCTCTGGAATAATGATTCCCAGGGCCTGGGGAGAGATACCTGAAGAGAACTTCAAATCCTGAAGGCTTCTCCCTGTCGCCAAGTACCTCAACGTAGCAACAAGCCTCTGCTCCGGAGTGATGGCTTGTCTCATGCAGGTATCCTGCCGGCTGATAAAAGGGGTCAGCAAAGCCAAAAGACGGTGAAAAACGGGGTCCGTCATCCGGAGAAAGTTCCTGAAATAATCAGGATTATTCTCCCGGATCTCATGAAGCAAAGGCATGTGCGAGAACTGATCACGCTGAAGCAACCAATTCTTGGTCCACATACTCCTCGTCACTCTGTTCATGGACGGGTCTTGGCTCAAAGCTAAAAGCCCGACACCAATTCCGCGTACAGCACAAACTCGGCAACGAGTACGTACGGGAAACATCGCTCACAAACGGTCGGCTGGTCAGAACGGACAAACAGAAAGCACCGATAAACAGCAAGGCCTGAAAGAACGAAATGAATACCAGAAACGAGCAGACAATAAGCAGTGAAAATCAAAGCGTCCTATATCAAGATATAGGCCGCAATGACCAACAAATGCAAACTGACTACACGCACTAATAAACAGATACGCACGACAAGCACAAACTGAAGAGCAGTAACGATCTGAGTGACAAAACTGAGAAGCGCGAATTGTAAGTCCCCAAACTTCGACTAACTTGCGATAAACACGGGATCAGCAGAAGGAGCCCAACGGGTGCCTGACGTGGTGCTGAACTTCCCTTTTCTAGTCTCGTGGAAGACGACTTACGTCACGACGTTCTTGCAGACCGGAAATTCCGACAACGTTGTCCGACCGTGTGTACGCAACACCAACATCGGACAAAGTACGACGGACATGATCCGACGGACCTGGTCCTCGGATAATCCGCGCGTGTGTATGGGGCTTTAGGGTTATAAAAGGGCTCGGGCACCCTGGGATGGGAAGGATTGTGCCTAACAGAGGAAGTGTTTTAGAGTGGAATAATTAAAGAGAACCTGTGTCTACTAGTCACTTTATACACTGCAAATATATGATATGCAACATTGTACCCACAAAGTGTTCCTAATTATTGTGCCACAAATGACAGTCTCACAGATACATACCCCAGGATAAAGGATACATTTTTTTAAATGTAATAATTACATATGCTTTTCTGCACACAATAAAACATTACTTGGAGCCTTAAAGCCTCCCAGCACAGAATTGCTATGCTGATTTATTATTATACAGGATCTATATAGCGCCAACAGTTTCCGCAGAGCTTTACAATATAAAAGGAGACAATACACCAACAGTACAATTCAAAACAAGAGGGTTAGAAGGGCCCTGCTCCTGCGAGCTTATGGTCTAATGCCCCGTACACACGGTCGGAAATTCCGACCACAAAATCCGTCAGATTTTTTCCGACGGATTTTGTCCAACACTGGTGTTGCATACACACGGTCGGACAAAGTTGTCGGAAAATCCGATCATTCTGAATGTGGTGATGTTCGTTGCGTACGACGGAACTACGTAGAGGCTAGTAGCCAATAGCTTTGGTTTTGTAATTTGATCTGAGCATGCCTGGCATGGAGAGAGCATTGCCAGTGCATGGAGAGAGGAGCAGCCGGTTTACACAGAGCAGGTATCTCCCACTTACCCGGCGTGGCTGCTGTGTCATACAAAGTCCTGCCTCATGGGCCGGCTCATATGATGGACATCACACTTCCTGGCATTGAACCAGTGTGACATCCATCATAGGAGCCAGACCAGGAGGCCACTTTGTATGACACTGCAGATGCGCTAGAAATGTGGGAGCACTCCACTCTGTGTAATCTGGCGGTGCATAACTCCCTTCCCTTCAGGGGCAGCCCATGCATCCATCCAGGATCGGCTCTGCAAAGCGGCCCCAGGGCAGGCGGCCTACTGGGAAATCTCCTGCTATCCTGGTAGGCCAGTCTAGCCCTGCTTGTAAAAACAGAAGTCTTCTATGTTTACAAGGGAAGGCTGTGCTCTCAGTGGCTCCCAGTACTAACAGATCCCTGCGTGCACTCAGGGTGGGGGCAGATTTGAAAGAGAGAAAACAATCTCACTGTAAGGCAAGGCAGAGCCGCCTACACAGGGAGGTACTAGAGCCGAGACAGGTAGGAGAGAGATGCAAGGAAGCTTTAGGGGAGACATCCCTGAACTCTGTACTCTGTACATAACACACTCCTAAACTCTTCACTCTGTATGTAGTGAAAGGAGAAACTCAGCACTCTGTATGTAATCTAATCCTGAACACTGTGCTCTGTATGTAGCACACCCCAGATACAACATGATGCGGTCCACAATGAAAATTGGGTTTGGCACACCTGCTCTAGCAGGTGATGCTAATGATATAGGACAGTAGAACAAAATAGTAACTGATTGCAGGATATAAAGACTACTCAAAAAACACTCTGTTTAGTTAGAGACCTGTGGTAACAGGCAGGAGAAGGGCAGAGGAAGGAATTTTCTAATGTCAAACTGCTCCCTCCTGTTGCCTCAACACCACAGGTAAGATAAAGCAGAATGTTACAACACTGTTCTTACATCAATTAAACTATTAAACCTTGGTGGCCAATGTGACAGGTGGGGGGGCAGTGGGACAGGTGGGGGTTAGTGTTATAGGTGGGGGCAGTGTGAAATGTGGGGGGGCAGTGTGTCAGGTGGAGGACAGTGTGTCAGGTTGGGGACAGTGTGTCAGGTGGGGGACAGTGTGTCAGGTAAGAGGCCAGTGTGACAGATGGGAGGCAGTGTGACTACATTGACTTACCTGACCACTACAATGACCTACCTGACCACTACACTGACTGGCCGGGAGGTCCACCAACTGCCATCATACCTCTTCTATGATCATCTGCACCATGCACCTCCCCTCCCCCTCAGATGTTCTCAAACAACAGGCTGTACCAGAGCAGGGGCAGGATGGCTGGACTTGAGGAATCCCAGGCAGGGGAGGGAGAATATGGTGCTGCATAGGAACGCAGGTTGCAGGGATATGACTCATCCGAGGTTTAGAGGGAGGCCGCAGCACAGCACACTCGGAACGGCACAAAAATAATTTTGCGCCCCCCTAAATGTCCGGCTCCCCCCTACGCTACGCTATGCCACACCCTAGGTGGCTGCTGTCAGAAACCATAAAATCAGGCCGAGACAGAAGTACAGTTAAATCACACTTGTTTAATAATAAAAGCAAAAAGAACAAACGTAGTCAAAACATAGCCAAAGTTCAGTAAATGGAATGGATAGTCAGCCAAGCCAGAAGTCGGGGATCAATGTAGTGGAACAGCAAGCAGGATCTGGAGCCATAAGGGATGTCAGCAAAGCAGGTCTTGAACAGGATCGCAGGAGAACATTTCTGTGATGTTGACCAAGGCAAAGGCAGAGCTCCTCTGGACTGGGCAGCTTAAGTAGGCAGGACTGACGAGCAGGATATCATCTACAGCTGAGTAACTGTGGAGAGAGATGGGAGCTGGCAATTAGCCGACAGCTGAGTGGCCAGCCCAGAGAAGGAAGGGCTGAGCCCAGCCCTGACAACTGCCCAGTTCACCTAGTGGCATCGCTGGCCCTGGGTGTCCTGTGAAAAGAGGAACGCTTTTGCTGCTCCACATAGAGTCAGTGTAGCACCAGGTCCTACAGGCTTAGGCAAAAGAACAAGGCAATGGTGTCTGCTTCAGTGTCTCTGTGGTAATAGAATGGGTCAGTGCCCTCTCACCAGTCCCAATGACTCTTGATAAGGGAAGTGCCGTGAGTCTTTATGATAGGCCTCGGTAGAGCCTTGCTCAAGGGATAAAGGTATAATGTGGTCTTGCATAACACTGTGCTTCATCTCGGCTGGATCTGGCATGCACGTGTGAAGAGCGGCCTCCAGGCTGCCACTGAATAGTCAGAAGTAGCTGGCAGTTGATGCTCCTGCACCCGCACGTGATGACTCACTCTCTCGCCCTTTAACACAGGCTGCGACTCAGCCACAGCACACTCCCAGCATCCTTTTCTTCCTCCCCAGCCGACTGGTATTTGTAGTTCAAAACCGTCCAGCTGAATGCAAATATTGTCTCCCTGGACTATACGCCCAAGATGCTTTGCTTTACTTTTAGAACTCTATCTTCAGGATCTGACAGCACAGAGTCCAGGCCAAACACTAGGTGAGAACAGCTTCACAGCAGCAATGCTGCACAGTGTCTCCTGACAATGCAGGCAACATTAGCCAGCTCCTGGCTACGTCGCTTTGCTGGTTTTTTTGCCTTCCTCTGGATAAACTAGACATGTGCAATTCGGTTCGTTCTTTTTCAATTTTCGTTTTTTTTTTTCGTTTTTTTCGTTCGTTCGTTTTCATACGAATGAACGAATCGTTCGAATCGTACGAATCAGAATAACAAATCGTTCGAATCGTACGAATCCGATTAACGAATCATTCGAATCGAACGAATCCGAAAAACAACGAAAATCCGAAAAAAACTAATTAGAAACAACGAATGTACTAATGAAGAAAATCCGAAAAACTAAAACGAACGAAAAAATTCGCACATTCGTAACTTTCTTTTTTTGTTGAATTGGTAATTTTCCGTGTCCCTTACAATGGTGCTGCTAAACGTGCTTCGAATGGATTGAACAAAAAAATTCGTACATTCGTAACTTTTTTTTCGATTCGTAACTTTTTTTTTCGATTCGTAACTTTTTTTTTCCATTCGTAACTTTTTTTTTTTTTTTTCGATTTGTCATTTTCAGTGTCTCTATTGAACAAAAAAATTCGTACATTCATAACTTTTTTTTCGATTCGTAACTTTTTTTTTCGATTCGTAAATTATTAAAATGTAATAATAGCATACACATTACATAAAATTATGAATTATGCTCCGATTACGAATCTACGAATGTTACGAATGTTACGAATGTACGAATAAATACGAATGCGTCCGAAAATTAAACTAATGAAAAAACGAATCAACGAAAAAAGAACTCTTACGAATGTACGAATTGTTACGAATACGAACACCGACGACTTACGAATGTACGAATCGTTACGAATCAACGGAAACAAAAAAAATAATTTTTTTCGGAAACGAAAAAAACGAAAAACGAAAAAAAAAAAAAAACAAATTTTTTTGTTGTGCACATGTCTAGGATAAACTGTAGGTATAGGATTATATATATAGGATTGTATGTTTTTTTTCCCCTTTTATTGGTTGAACTAGATGGACTTGTGTCTTTTTTTCAACCAGACTAACTATGTAATTATGTAACTATATGTACTGTAACTGTCATGGACGTGCACCAATGCACGCGTCAATGCGCACAACCGCGCGCACTCCCGTGCCAATGCGCACACCCGCATGCACTCCCGCACCAATGCACACATTTGCTCGCACTCCCGCACCAATGTGCACACACGCGCGCACATTTGCACCAATGCGCACACATGCGCACAGTGATGCGGCTTTGGCGCCCAATGATCCTTAAAGGGGCCTCTTTAGAATGCACTCTTGCTGTCTGATCTGCAGCTCATCCTGTAACCTGATCCTGAGCCTGCATCTGTTCCCGTATTTGACCCGGCTCTCCTGACCTTGCTGCTGTCTCCTATCCTGACCCCTTTGGCTTGCCTTGACCTGCTCTGTGTACCTGCTTGTCTGATCATCTGTTGCCGAACCTGCCTGGACTTGACCATTCTCTGCCCGCCATTCCTGTCTGATTGATCCGCTGTTGTGACCTGGCTCGACTGACCCTGCTTCTGCCTGCTGCCCTGCGCTTGTGCCCACCTGCCTGTTGCCGCACCTGCCTACAGACCTGCACCTGTGCTATTCGGCCTGCTGCTCCGAGCCCGTTCCTGTTGCTGCCAAGCGGACACCATCCTCAGCCAAGTGAACCCTGCAGGATCTCATACCCCACTGTGCTCCAAAGGTCACTGTCCCCACTCCAGTGATCCCAGAACCAGAGCCTTACGAGAGGTCTCCCTCTGTACGTCAGGCTCACCTCCAAGGTATGTGTCAGTAACTATGCACATATGTGGCAGTATGGCATTAAAACCCACTGCCTTGCTGTCACCTATATGGGTACAGCTCACATAAAATGGATAAACTTCTAAAAACCGGGCAAAATATAAATTAACATGGAAAGGCAAATAGTTTCTAAAAGCTGCCAGCATGAAAACACTATTCCAGAATTGCAGGATCCTGATGTGCAACATTGTTTTCTAAGTATTTGACTTTCCATGTTAATGAATACTTTGTCCAGATTTCAGAAGTGACAGGTGAGAGTGTGACTGTACAGTGTGAGACAGATTCAGCAGCAATTATCAATGGACTCTTATTTCTTCTTTCCTGATTACTCCATTTCCTCCATCTCATCTCTGTCTTCCTCAGGGGCGGCTGACCAGCAAGTAGCACTGGGGGCCAACCCGTCTTTCTCTTCTCTTCTCACTCCCTGGCAGGACTCTGGAGTGGATTCATATGTGGTGGGCTAATGGTAGTAGAATAGATGGGGTACTGGGGGTTCAGTCATGTCAGTCCCTATTGGTTGAAGCAGAGGAATGGAGGTAGCACAACTGCATTATTCCTGTGTCCCGCCTCATGCTGGGCCTAGGGTTGGTAAGTCTGAATGCTACCCTGAGCCCCGCCACTTCTGGGAACAGAAATGGGGAAACTTTTTATCCAAAGAGAGTCTCCTGAAAGCGGGGTCTGTCCCCAGAATCCGGTCACTTTCTGGGACCAAGTAAACTTTATTGCAACAGCAAGTCACATACAAAGTTGTGTGTTAATGTGCCGGTCCCTTTCTATTACGCAAAACTGATTGAACACTTAAACAGGAATAACTAACTGTCCAAAATTACTCTATGCTATAGTATATAAAGCAAAGCAAAAATTTGGGCTGCAATTCCTCTTAAATTGATTTTAGATTAAAAATGTCTAAATATGAGCTCTGGAGGTAACTAAACTGCTGAATGGGTGCTGATATTTGTCCTACCTGGAGGCTAGAAGACAAATATTTTAATAAATATATGTGGTATCAGGTATGTGTTCCTAAGAAAGATGTAACTGCTACATTTAATTTTAATTAAAACTTCTCTTTACTCAACTTCTTTTTTTTTTTATTATATAAGCCAACCCCGTTCTTTGTAGAGTAGACCTTCACTGAAGTCTTCCAGCTGTATACATTCTCATAACCAACTGAACCACCTGGTAAGTATATGCTGGAATTTTGTTATCTTATTTTTATTCTTAATTTAATTATTGATAAGGAAAGAAACCTTTGTTTTCAAATTTCAGGTAAAATTGTAATTACTCCTGTCTTAATTTTTATTTTAAATGATGGCAAGGTTCCTCATATACTTTTCTTCATTATGGCTTGTTTTGCACAAAATTAAATTTTTTAGTTAATTTCTTTAACCTTAAACTGCATTTAAGGAATCCATTGTTTCGCTATAATGGTTGCTAAATGGGTATGGTCAACCAAAAGTGTAAAACACCTTTTTTTTTAAAGAAATAATGATTACCTATCATGTCTGTATGACTGATATATATATATATATATATACTAAATAATAAACTTTTTATATCTTTATAAAAATGATTGATGCATTTATGTGACATACTTTAGTATATACATGGGAACCCCCACTTTAAAATCCCATTTCTTTTATATATTCTCCTTTATTACTTACTGGCTGGTGTTCCCTATGGTATATATATATATATATATGGACTCAAACCATAGGGAACACCAGCCGGTAAGTAATAAAGGAGAATATATAAAAGAAATGGGCTTTAAAAGTGGTGGTTCCCACGGATATATTAAATTATGTCACATAAATGCATCAATCATTTTTATAAAGATATAAAAATGTTATCATTTAGTACACATAATATTTTATATTAAAAAGAGAAAACAGGGCAACTGTAGGCCCATATATATATAAAAACACATTTACGTTCTAAGAACACTTCAGACAAAGTATCACACGTGCTACACGGGTTCTGCCAACATGTTTTGCGGTATAGGCCGCTTCTTCAGGGCTTTATTATCTGTGTGTGAATCAAAACATCTAGAGTATTGGGTGTGTTCGAGCTAGTGGGAGACCATAACCAAACACTTCACCTTGATGATGTAGTGCATTGGCAGGACCCAGTCATCACATTTATTATCTGAGTGGAAAAGTGACAGCACAGAGCATATTTGAAGATTAAGGAGCGGGACTCAGGGCAAAATCCAAAATCTGTATAAGCCACCAACAAAGATAAAGCCACCTGATGTAGATAGCATTCAATCCAACTTCATCGAATCTGTTAAGCAAGAGAGGTCAGTGCAAACACTCAAGGCACCAGGGATCTCTGCAGGGGATGTCTGGGTCTCCCAGCCTCTAGACGTTTTTTTATACCAATGTTCTTAGTGATTTATTATGCTGTAGATCTACACATGTGGAATTTTGTAGGCTCTCTGGGCTGTATTTAGCTTAATTGTTACAATTCGGACAGCGCTTATTCAAATAGCTTTTTAATAGAAACATGTCATATACTTGTAAAAAAGGACAGAGAGGATCCACTAAGTAATACAGCACCTCATCCCTTGATATTAGAGTATAAACGAAGGGGGGTAGTGGACTAGGGATTATAGCGGTGCAAGGATAATATAGAATAGTCGGGGTTGACTCACAGTTCAATGCTCAAGACACTTACTTTTTTAGTACAAAATAATTTTATTACATATGAATACAATCATATAGACAATTACATAGAAAAAGAAAAAACAAAAATTATTGATACACATTAGACAGTACTTAATCATATAAAATCTTGACAGAGGTTAAATAATTGAATTTTGTCCTGAATGGCACGTGGCCATTTATACAAAGATCAATCCAAAATTACCGTTCAGTTCAGAGATACATGTAAGGTTTAGAGAAAGTTCAAAGTTACTGTAAATAGGATGACCTGAAGTAGGCTAGACGAGCCTTAGTAGACAATTCCGACATGTTTCGCCATAACAATGGCTTCCTCAGGGTGGGTCTACTGTACAAGATAAGTGTATCTAATATGGGAGAAATTGTCATAATTAATATAACTTACTATTAATTTAGATCGAGAATAGCCCTTGCCGGTTACAAAAAAGAGGGGTTTTGGACAAAGATAGCCAGGGAGAGAGCCCACTGATTGGGATCCGAGAGGGATTACCCCCACCCCCAATCCCCTGGTGATGGAAACAGAGGTGTCCCCTTTAATTCAGTCAGAACTTACCCAGGTCGGTATAGATGGTAGAAAAAATCAGACACAGGTCAGGCTGTGGAGTGAAGTGGTCCTGAAGGGTGCCTTCAATGCATAGCAGAAGGTGAGTCAAGCCAGGCCAGAAAAGGAAGTTTTCTAATCAGAGAAGGGTATTGATAAGAAGGGATGATAAATTTGTGTAAAAGTCAAGTAATATAGTGTTGTTAGTCCATGATAGGTTAATTCATGGACATGACGCCACACACTATATAAAGTGGACATATGTCTCAAATGTTTACTTACTTCAACAAATAGTTTAAAAGAATACTGATAATGGGAATAGAGGAACCTTGTAATTTGGGAAAGGATGGTCAAAAGCAGGAGGCACCTGAAATATATTAATATGGGTAAGGATCTAGAGCTTGGACATAGGAGGGTGAATTGAATGTAAATACAAATTTATAGTTTAGTACCTGTGTCAATCTGTAAATTGAGAACTAATTCTGCCCAAATGAAAGCGTAAGTGGGCACCTTTAGATGAAAACGGTGTCCACAATAGCCGAAGGTCCCTGATAAATTGAGAGTATGAATAGTCAGAGCAATCCAAATTGAATGTGGCGAAGAGCCAGTTTAAAGATCAAAAGGTAAGTATAGGGTAAACTGAAGCGGCTTACTTGATTATGGAGAGATTTGATGCGTCAGGTGCCTCCAAGGTCCCGTGGTGGACCTTCGGCTATTGTGGACACCGTTTTCATCTAAAGGTGCCCACTTACGCTTTCATTTGGGCAGAATTAGTTCTCAATTTACAGATTGACCAAGGTACTAAACTATAAATTTGTATTTACATTCAATTCACCCTCCTATGTCCAAGCTCTAGGTCCTTACCCATATTAATATATTTCAGGTGCCTCCCGCTTTTGACCATCCTTTCCCAAATTACAAGGTTCCTCTATTCCCATTATCAGTATTCTTTTAAACTATTTGTTGAAGTAAGTAAACATTTGAGACATATGTCCACTTTATATAGTGTGTGGCGTCATGTCCATGAATTAACCTATCATGGACTAACAACACTATATTACTTGACTTTTACACAAATTTATCATCCCTTCTTATCAATACCCTTCTCTGATTAGAAAACTTCCTTTTCTGGCCTGGCTTGACTCACCTTCTGCTATGCATTGAAGGCACCCTTCAGGACCACTTCACTCCACAGCCTGACCTGTGTCTGACTTTTTCTACCATCTATACCGACCTGGGTAAGTTCTGACTGAATTAAAGGGGACACCTCTGTTTCCATCACCAGGGGATTGGGGGTGGGGGTAATCCCTCTCGGATCCCAATCAGTGGGCTCTCTCCCTGGCTATCTTTGTCCAAAACCCCTCTTTTTTGTAACCGGCAAGGGCTATTCTTGATCTAATTTAATAGTAAGTTATATTAATTATGACAATTTCTCCCATATTAGATACACTTATCTTGTACAGTAGACCCACCCTGAGGAAGCCATTGTTATGGCGAAACATGTCGGAATTGTCTACTAAGGCTTGTCTAGCCTACTTCAGGTCATCCTATTTACAGTAACTTTGAACTTTCTCTAAACCTTACGTGTATCTCTGAACTGAACGGTAATTTTGGATTGATCTTTGTATAAATGGCCACGTGCCATTCAGGACAAAATTCAATTATTTAACCTCTGTCAAGATTTTATATGATTAAGTACTGTCTAATGTGTATCAATAATTTTTGTTTTTTCTTTTTCTATGTAATTGTCTATATGATTGTATTCATATGTAATAAAATTATTTTGTACTAAAAAAGTAAGTGTCTTGAGCATTGAACTGTGAGTCAACCCCGACTATTCTATATTATCCTTGCACCGCTATAATCCCTAGTCCACTACCCCCCTTCGTTTATAATGTCATATACTTGTTAAATCATATTACTTTAATCCCCATTTAATGTTCTTGTGCATTCAGTATATTCTCTGCCTTGTGAATAATTCAGTAAGAAAGTCTTTTTTTTTTTTTAAAAGCACAAATGTCTCTTCTTTTCCTGGTTAGCTTGGGTTTTGGGCTCTAAAGTTCCTTCACAGCTCGTAGTGGGGTCCCGTAATAAGTACCTGTTGGTAGGCTGATTAGTGGTTCTTTGGTTAAATTTATTTTTGGTACTTCTTAAATTACCTTTTAAAGATAAGAAATGTTCAAAGATAAAAGGTACTTAGTTACTTGTATCAAAATCACAAATGTGTTTAACAGTAAATTGTATTGAGTAAGAAAAAATATATATATATATAAAACCTAAGGAACATAAAGGTATAGTAACAAAACATTTTTGTGTAAGTCAGTTTTGTGTGTGCAGATATGTGGAAATGTGTGTCCGAGGGTTAAAAACAGTTTTAGTATAGAGCAGATATATGTAGCACATGGTGTAGTTCAAATATTTCTTATCAGCCAACCAGTAGAAGAGGGGGATGGGATATTGCTCTTCAGTACATAGCAAAACCTAAAACCAGCCATAGACGGTTTGAATCTTGTCCAGTTTACCAGGAACCAACCGAGATTCCAACCATGTATGGACAGGCTGAATGTACCCAAGTTGATCAATTGATTAACTTGTGTACAACTAGCCTGCCGGTGATTATTGCTAGCAGCTGTTATAGCCACTATCAATAATAACTGTGTTCTCCCAGCAGGAAAGACTTCCCACGCTCCTCCGCCCTGAGATAACAAAGGCTCAGTGGGAGGGATTCCCCTGTCAACACTCTCTGTGTCAACACCTGTGGTTGCAGAAAAGACATTCGCTTCATCTATGGCCAGCCTAACATACTTTCACTGAATTCCAATATCAATCATTTGATTCAAATATTTTTATATATTCTAATATAGTTATACACAAGAGATTATTATTTCATTGTGTGTGCCCTTATTAGGAAATAGTACCGTAGAAAGATTGCATTCATAAGTCATATTTCTTATAATGAACAATTATTTTCCCATAATCTTAATAGTCTCCTTCTCCTTCTCTCCAAACCTATAATAAATTAATATCACAGGGACAATTATCTGGGGACTCTTCCCATTCCTACAAGAAAAACCCTAAAGAAACCATTAGGCTTCATGTACACTAGCAGCTTCTAAACTTGAGTTTAGGAGCTTATGGCGTTTTTTGCCAAAGCTCCTAAACTCAACCTCATAAAAGCCTATGTTTCAATGTACACATAGGCTTTAACCAGAGTTTAGGAGCTGCTGCGGTTAGGGGAGCTACAACCTCCCTCAACCTCCCTCACCTGAATGTCGAAGAATCACTTTCAGGATAAGAAATGTTTTGACCGCCGGCCACGAGAAAACACAAACCGTGGCAAAACCGCAATACAATTGCAGCAAAATTGGGTAGACAAGGTGAGGCAAAAGGTATCCCTGTTTATGATAGAAAGCCCTGGAAACCATAGACAATGGAGATTGGAATGTGGGTTTTTGTGAACCAGCTCCAATGGCGTCTAAGAACCTGATGTGATATTCCTTTTGTGGGATTAAGGAATAAGATAGACCCCTTAATCATTGTTTTAATTATGAGTAGCCAGATCCAGTGAGGTCTGTGAAGCATCAAGGAAATCCATAAAAAAAAAAAAAACTCAACCAGCCAATAATAAATTCCAGGTGTATATGATCCATTATGATGGATTATACCAAATGAACACGGGACCTTTTATAATATTGGAACAATTTTTTTTATTTGTACCTAACATCGTGTTATTTTTTTGTAACATGTTTTCAATTTTGTCTTCTTTTTCTTTCTATGTATCCAAATTATCCACAGAGCCCAAAGATGTTCACCTTGAAGAAATCCCTGTTATTCCTTTTCTTCCTTGGGACCATCAACTTATCTCTCTGTGAGGAAGAGTAAGTATGCATAAGACTTGTTTAAATAAACGTATATAGACTTTAAAATTTGAAAAGTGATTCTAAAGTCTAAGTATGTATTCAGGGCTGTTGTTAGAAATCACGGGGCCCCATACAGTCTAAATGACAGGTACCCCCTTCCCTGAAACATATCAAAATTATATTTTCATTAAAAATACACAAAAATCATTATTAGTGGACAGAAACATAACATAATTCCTGCTAAACGTAAAAGCTAAAACTGTATTGAGCTCATAAAAAGTTCTGTGTAAATTAGGTATTTACATTCACATAAGTGCTGTGGCCTGTATGGTGTAAATTGCTGTTTTTTGTGAATGCAGGTGCATGGCCCCCAACCATTGACAGCATGCCTTCAGGGCCACTCACCCACATCTGCACACAGATCTAGACATCTGTGTTTCTGATTAGCAGGAACACAAGATCTCTCTCTCCCTCTGTGACAGAACAGCTGTATGCCTTGTTTACATAGGCAGACCTCTGTTCTGCCTCTCCTACTAACGATCGCGAGTGGCCAGCAGCCATCGCGGCCCCTGGACTCGCTGATTGGCTCCCGCTGTGTCCAATCACAGTGGGAGTGGGTCTGTGGCTATGCGCGTCTCAGACCCAGGAAGAGGAAACCACGTACAGTTATGTTGTTTCGCACAGCCGGGCCGCCCTGCCACAGTATATGAACGGTGGGCGGTCCAGAAGCTGTTATCACTTTAACTCTGGGAAAACAGCTAAGCATATAGGTAAAATACATATATAACATAGTTTTACCTAGTAAAAATTTTTTAAGTCTATTTATTCAATGCCTCTTTAAATATGTTGTTTTGGAGTATAAAGGTTGAAGCTGGAGAGTCCAAGGTCAAACCTACCAAACCAGGGACCGAGGGCGTTGCTTTATGGTGTACAGATGGGATAGAAACATATTGCCAAACCTCTGGTCAAGAGGGAGATTTCAGTAATGAGACTAATTAGGAGGAAGGTGCATGTGGAGAGGTGAACTGGTGGGTTTGGGCAGATGTTGGGAAGGATTTGTGTGGGGAGATGTGGTAAGAAGATAAGGAGAGTCAGAAAAAGGCTGAGTGTGTGGGGTCGGAGTGCACTTAGTTTGCAGGCACTGTGCCGCACTGTGTCCTACTGGCCAGAGGCGGCTCTAGGCTTTATGAGCCCTTAGGCCAATCTTAGACATGAGGCCCCACTCACGCCCAAAATGGGAAAAATATTTAAAGCGATAGAAATTAAATGTATAGATTGTATATATTAAGAGCCTTAAATCCTATGAACTATGAATTTGCAGTTTGTAGAATTTTCTCTAACCAATTACTCTTCAATCAAATATCATAAAAAAAAAAAAATAAAAATATATATATATATATATATATATATATATATATATATATATATATATATAATTACACGCACACAAATATAGATAAAATTTGTGAAGCTGCTAAACTATATTTCTGAAGGTCAGGTTAATAAAACCCAGCACAAAGTTCCTCTTTACATCAGCGTCTGCAGGATTCCTCCTTACAGTGCAAGGGGAACTTTGATGTAAAGGGGAATGCTGCTGATCATGATGTAAGGGGCAAGGCTGCAGATTTAGGTGTAAAGGGGAATGCTGATGTAAGGGGGCTCTGATGATCAGAGCTCAGTCAAGCTTCCCCAATGGTGACTGCATGCAATTTTAAATTTACCTCAGATTCTGATTGGTTTTGTAACCTCCAAAGCTATTATTGCACTCTGTAACTGAGTAATTTCCTCAACCTTATCTTTCAAAGAACTTTCCTAAACAGCAAGATAACAGCCCTGTTTCTGAAATTTTGCTCTCAAAACCTAAAAATTCATTCATCATAGTCCATGTCTGCTTATATTTTTCTGGCACTTCATCTGTTAACTTTATCAGAACTGACACTAGCTTCACACTAAGTAAGCATTTTTACACACACATTAATTACTCCTTCAGCTTCCAGCTCACGTCTTCTGGTACACGATGCAGTCCTTTTCTTCGTTTCCGGTCTCCAGAGAATAATTCTGGGGTTCCAAACTTGTTTGATTTTGTAGATCAGACTCTCTTATGTCACAACCAGACGTTAGAGTCACAGCACAGGTCTTGGGTCTCCATCAGACTTCTGTCCAACTCACAGGATTGTTTTCATTGTTTTCACCACCGACTTCTGTTAAGTCCTGAAAATGCTCTTCTGGTCGCTTGAACGGCACCAATGTAGTGATCTAATATAATCGTCGTTCCTCGTAGATGGTATATGGTTATTAAAGGTATTGTCCGCAGCAAAACCCGATTCTCCCAGAGAGAGATTTTATTGACTTCCAAAACAGAACATTCTTACAGACGACAAAATCCAACAGAGTTCATGACAACGAATATTTCCTCTTGTACCTATGCCTTCATGGATATAGAACCTTCTCTCAGACCATCTTTCTCTAGACTAGCTGACAACCTGCCTGTCTTCTCATATACTGATCTGACACTGGGGGGGTCAACCAAATGTTTACCATGAATACCCCCCTCAATTCTAATTACCATCAGTAAATACTAGGTTAAAAGGCTATTCCTCACACACACAACTTGCATAAGATTTACACATCAAAGGGTAACAGATAACATTGTCAACTTATATCTTAAGTTGACAATGTGACAGGAGACAACCCCAAGCTGTGAATAGTTGTAATTATAAAGCTGCCCCAATTTACATTCTTGCATATTCCCCTTTGACATGTGTGAATACTGATTAGATTAAGATAATAACAGCTACCAAAGTGGCATGCCTAGAATAAACTTGTCTTTAGAATGCCTAAATAAAAACACTACATATAATAAATATGTATATATATAATATATATATAGACATATATATATATTAGATATAATATACTACACACATCAGAATGTTCCCGCTGGTTATTCAATAAGAGATTCAAGTTGGTGGCATCCCGCTGTGCCGTATTCCTTTACCATGTTACTGTGGTCATAGAATAGTAGTCAACGTGGCCTAAAAATACACATTTGTGGTCCCAGTGAAATACAGTTTTTGTTTAATAATCAATGTTGTTTTATTTATCGATAACTATGTCTTCTCCCAGGAGAGATGCCGAAGAAGAAAGAAGAGATGATCCAGATGAAATGGATGTTGAAGTGGAAAAACGATTTTTACCAATTTTTTTGCCGTTAATTTGTGCAGTAACCAAAAAATGTTGAAACTTTGGAAACTTGAATTGGAAATCATCTGATGTAGAATATCATTTAGCTAATTGCACACCAGATGTCCTATAAAAAATAAACATGTCGCATATACTGAGTTTTCTTCCTTTTTATTGATTGATGACTTAATTGGGGGAAATAATGTTCTTAGTGCACTTTCCTGGCAATGTAATCATTTATGGACATTTAGTTGGATTCAGCAGCCCCACTGATCCAGATAGATCCTCCACTTTAGAAAAAAAGAAAAAAAGTTGGGCAGAAGTTGATAGAGTATATAAATGGTCTATCGCATCCCAATTACATGAATACAGAAAACATTGTAGGCCTAGTGTGCATGTACACAGCCAATACCCCTAGGGGATGCTTACTGTCAAGATAGACAACAAATGAATATATGCAGTTCAAAAATGTGTGAATTTAATTATTTGAAGCATGTATCAATGTACATAAAGTAAAATACACAACGTTCGATCAAAAAAAAAAAGCATATAGATAGCATATACAGTTTAACCATGTTACAGCATTAACATATGATGTTGAAACAGGAAAAGCTTGCAATATGTGTATAGTCTAGGAAAACGCCTGTTCTTTCACATCTATAATGTGTGAAAAAGTAGATATTAGTACACAAAATTACAACAATAGTGCTAGTTTCATTTACCATATGGGTCGACATAATGGTGTATTATTGTAGGTATGGTACTCACATGAATCATGTTGGAAGACATGCCAAATAGAGTAAGAGGCCAGAGGTGTGGACTCATATGGTTGGTATATGCGCTGGTATAGTGTCTTGCAGAGTAAAAACAAGAAGAGGTATTGCCATGTGGCTGGGCGAGAAGCTGAGAAAGGTTCAGGCAGCTGCAAGGTCCTTGACAGGCTGAAAGCCCGTACCTTGTAAGCGTATAGCCAAGCAGTGTATAAAGCTAGAGTGGATTAGAAAGTAAAAAATGTAAATAGATTGTAGCAGGGCAGAACAGCCATGTATATAGAGTAGGTGGCATATAAGTATATTACCTGAGTATCAAGATGTCTGGGATAAATTGTCAAGGAACGCCAGCAAGTGGACAGCATGTATAAGATCTCCATAGCGGAAGGTTTAAATAGAGTAAAGAGATTGCTAACAGCTGTGTATGCGCGCGTAACCAAGGTGCGTAATAGATAGCTGCATTGTAGTTGGCTATGGAGGCAGAGGGGAGCAGCCAATCGTGCTGCTTGTGTTCCCCTATGGGACCTCTGACGGGACAGCGATGGGCGCGGGCACGGCCAAATTGGGTGGGATTGCGTCCAGCGTCGTGACGTCACTGGCGCGGGCGGAAGTTTCCTGGTCCGTTCGTGCTCCAAGATGGAGCGCAAACAGGAATGCGCCTAGATGGCGGGCACCTATGGGGAACGGATATATTGCTCATGGAATCAATCCCTTTGGCTTAAGGGTACAATTTTTCCCTACTTTTCAGGATATTCGCCCAGATTTTAAACAATCCTGGGAAAATGTCCTGAAGCAATGCTCGATTGAGCTAATGAAACTACTTATTCAGGAATATGAGTCACAGATGACTCTTCTACATAACAAATTAGAATTGATTAACACTCAACTTACTTAATTCACTGACCACCCCCTTTATATAACATTGGATGAACAATTAAAAACCCGCTTTGATAAGTTTAACCATGACATCTTGTCACAAAAGGACAAAAAATTCTTTCGTGACAAGAAAGCGTTCCATGAAGAACGCGCCTACAAATGTAATGAAGTAAACCGTGCAGCTCGTCCCTCGGCCCCTGCACGGCCTACTTCTAAGTTGCCACCCTCTCGGCCCACTACTGACAGGGTCAACAATATCCCCCAAACCTCACACACACTTAATTTCCCTCACGTTCCTCGTAAACCAAAAAGAGGCCACACACCCAATTTTTCAAGTGATGATGTGTCTAACATGGAGGGAACTCCCGGCGCCTCTCCTGTTAGGTACTCGCCGGTAGCCCCCTCACTTGTCAAGACATCTAGATCTCACTCTCTACCTTCTTTGTCTCACAACACAGATTTTTTAGACAAAATGCGGGCATCACAAAAGACTCAACAGCAAAACACTGCACACAATTCAAAACTCAAGAAAACAACACGTTAAAAACACATTCTTGCAACATCATTAATTTATCCACATATACATTAACCACTTTCCGACCGGCGCACGACGATGTACGTCCCTTTTTTGAAGAGGGATATCTCGGTAACGGCAGCAGCTGCTGCCACAACCGAGGTATCCATCTCTTCAGGCGCCGGTCGGCTGTCCGATAATGGTGGTCATCGCGGCGGATTCGCCGCGAGATCACCATTATCGGCGGCGGGAGAGGTGCCCCCCCCTTCCGCCGCTCTCCCGCGTCTTCCGCCGCTTACCGGAACCGTCGGCAGCGGCGGAGGCGATCGGGTCCGTTCCCCTTGTGTGTCTAGAGATGAGTGACGCTAAGATGGCCGCCACTCATCTCTATACCATAGGAGGGCGGAAGCGACGTCAAAAACGTCACTTCCGCCCATACCTCTTAAAGAGGAATTTTCAAATGTAATTTTTTTAAATGACATTTTTTTTTTTTTTTTTATCATTGAAGTCCAAATATGAGATCTGAGGACTTTTTGACCCCAGATCTCATATTTAAGAGGACCTGTCATGCTTTTTTCTATTACAAGGAATGTTTACATTCCTTGTAATAGGAATAAAAGTGAGCCAATACATTTTTTAAAAAAAAAACTGTGTAAAAATAAATAAAATCAAGAAAAATAAATAAGAAAAAAAAAAAAAATTTTTTTTTAAAGCGCCCCGTCCCGACGAGCTCGTGCGCAGAAGCGAACGCATACGTGAGTAGTGCCCCATATGAAAACGGTGGTCAAACCACACATGTGAGGTATCGCCGCGATCGGTAGAGCAAGAGCAATAATTATAGCCATAGACCTCCTCTGTAACGCAAAATATGCAACCTGTAGAATTTTTTAAACGTCGCCTATGGAGATTTTTGAGGGTAAAAGTTTGATGCCATTCCACGAGCGGGCGCAATTTTGAAGCGTGACATGTTAGGTATCAATTTACTCGGCGTAACATTATCTTTCACAATATATAAAAAAATTGGACTAACTTTACTGTTGTCTTATTTTTTTATTCAAAAAAGTGAATTTTTTCCAAAAAAAGTGCGCTTGCAAGACCGCTGCGCAAATACGGTGTGAAAAAAAGTATTGCAACGACCGCCATTTTAATCTCTAGGGTGTTAGAAAAAAAAACAATATATAATGTTTGGGGGTTCTAAGTTTTTTTCTAGCAAAAAAAATGTTTTAAAAATGTAAACACCTAAAATCCAAAACGAGGCTGGTCTTAAAGTGGTTAACCAACCACGAAATTTCTGTCCTTGAAAAGGGACTCACTTTTTGTCCAGTATCACAGCTTGACAAATTCACGGCTATAAAAGATATACACCTCTTTATTCGTAAATTACTGTTACACAGTATGTATACTCCTAACCCTTTTTCAGATACACTTATACACACTGCCACAGAAACCACTGCCCTCCGACAGCTCACTGAACTCTTAGAGGAAAGTGATCACACTGATCTATTTGATACTATTGATTTAGATAATATTCTTGCCAATATAGATGACAACGTTTCTAGTTGTCCATCTTTCACTCATCACAAAATCAGTCTAAAGAAAAAATCAAGTTTTTTCCCACCCCCCCAGCACTAACCCTCGCACAGCACTTTTCCTGCAGTCAGTGACCCGCGAGATTCGCAATTTAAAAATCTATCCTAATCGTTCTAAAACCAAAAATCTTTCCTACAATCAATACCTTGCCTTACAAAACTTAAAACCTAATCCTTCTATCATAATCAAACCGGCGGACAAAGGTGGCAACATAGTCATTCTTAACAGAATAGACTACGTCTATATATGCCAGGATATTTTGCGCAATAAGGAATGGTACAGGGTAATTCCAGTATCCCATATTCAATCCTTTCCACAAGAGCTATACACACTAATTGATGATGCCTCTAAACAAGGCATTATCGACAAACTCACTACTGAATATATCAGGACTAAATTTCCCAGAGAGGCCACTTTTTACGCGCTACCTAAAGTGCACAAAAACTTGCCCAGACCACCAGGTAGGCCTATCGTCTCTGGACGAGGCTGCCTAACTGACAACCTCAGTCGCTATGTCGACAAACTCTTACAGCCTCTGGTCCTTGCCCTACCATCGTACATACGTGATACCACACATTTACTACAGGGACTTTCAGGCCTCCACGTCGATGGCGACACTATTTTGGTCGCCATCGACGTGGAGGCCCTATATAGTTCAATACCCCACTCCTTGGGATTACAGGCTATCCAGCACATACTATCTACCACTTCGATATATCCTCCTGATTTATCTACCTTCATTATCAAAGCTTTGAAATTTATACTCACTCATAACTTTTCTTCTTTTAACGGGTCCCACTACCTCCAAGTGCAGGGCGTCGCCATGGGCACATGCTGTGCGCCGACATACGCGAATCTGTACTTGGGGGAGTGGGAACGACTACTATTCCTAGACAAATCCGCTAGTCCATACACCAAATACATTGCGACTTTTCGTCGCTACATTGATGATATCCTGGTCCTATGGCAAGGACCGATTGAAATACTACATCAATTCCTACTATTTTTAAATACTTCTAACTCGCTGAATCTAAAGTTTACCATGACATACAGTGATACCGCAATCTCCTTTCTAGACCTTACACTTACTAAGGATCAGGATGGACACATTCAGAGCCACCTGTTCCGCAAACCTACAGCCGGCAACACAATTCTGGCTGCTTCCAGTTTTCACCCACAACCATTGTTGAACTCAATTCCGTTTGCTCAGTACCTCCGTGCCCGTCGCAACTGCTCGACTGAGACCTCCTTCGAACACGAGGCCTCCGTCTTACGCAGAAGACTTCGAGCACAGGGCTACAAGAATAGTGTTTTAAACACGCTTACAAAAAAGCTAAATCTAAATCACGCCTTACACTATTGTCTACCCCTACTCCCAGAGAAACCAACACCTCTCTGAGAATTATAACCAACTATTGCCAACAACATAATCAAATCACTCAAATACTTTCTCGACACTGGCACATACTTGCCACTGACAAATCCCTCTCACCCTTTGTCCCCACACGCCCTCTAGTTACATACAGACGAGCTCCATCTCTCCGAGACAAACTCATTAGAAGTGAATACACTGCTACTGTTAAATCCCATAACCAACTGAAGGGTACTTTTCCATGCGGGAATTGTGGATACTGTAAATATCTCCACAAATCCAATATGCATAATATTTTGCCAAATGGTCAACAGTTTTTTCCTCAACACTACTTCAACTGTCGGTCCATTGGCATAGTTTACCTACTTGAATGTGAATGTGGATGTTTTTATGTAGGAAAGACCAAATTACCCTTTTGGAAATGTATATATATGGCCATATCTGCAGCGTTAATCAAAAAGACCCTGACCTACCTTTGGGGCGAGACTGCAGGCTTGTCCACCATGATTCTACTCCCAAGATTTTGTTCAAAGCTCTTGATCATATCCCACCTCCTAACAGAGGCGGTGATTACAACAAAGCCCTATTACAGAGCGAATTGAGATGGATTTTCCATCTAAATGCTACTTCACCTCCCGGCCTCAATGAAGCCTTTAACTTTAAACCATATCTCGAAGGATTCCAATCTGGAGTCTGTGAACTAGATTTATAATTCCCTACATAGAAACATCCAGCATACCTACCTTTATGTACTTTACTTTATAATTACATTCACTTAGATGTTTAAATGATATGTGATGCATCTCTGTTCCCATTCTTGCTCTGTATATGTACCCCAATATAACTATATCCCTCTTTTTTCTGTACTATTGTTTCTTACAGAAAGTGGCAACAAGATTGTGGATATGGATTCACATGCGCGACTTCTCGAATCAATTCTTCACCTACACACTCTGATTGAACTATTCCCAGTCAGTTTGGTCACCTGTCTACCCTAATATATTTCTTTCTTTTTGACACATATGAGGCACTGGATGAGATCACCCAGGTATGCTGCCCGGCGCGGGTAAGACAGTGCGCATGCGCCTGATTCTTCAGCGCACATGTGCCGTCTCCGTTTTCCATAGGTGCCCGCCATATAGGCGCCTTCCTGTTTGCGCTCCATCTTGGAGCGCGAACGGACCTGGGAACTTCCGCCCGCGTCGGTGACGTCACGACGCTGGACGCAATCCCGCCCAATTTGGCCGTGCCCGCGCCCAGCGCCATCCCGTCAGAGGTCACATAGGGGAACACAAGCAGCACGATTGGCTGCTCCCCTCTGCCTCCATAGCCAACTACAATGCAGCTATCTATTACGCACCTTGGTTACGCGCGCATACACAGCTGTTAGCAATCTCTTTATTCTATTCAAACCTTTCGCTATGGAGATCTTATACATGCAGTTCACTTGCTGGCGTTCCTTGACAATTTATCCCAGACATCTTGATACTCAGGTAATATACTTATATGCCACCTACTCTATATACATGGCTGTTCTGCCCTGCTACCATCTATTTACATTTTTTACTTTCTAATTCACTCTAGCTTTATACACCGCTTGGCTATACGCTTACAAGGTACAGGCTTTCAACCTGTCCCCTGTCAAGGACCTTGCAGCTGCCTGAACATTTCTCAGCTTCTCGCCCAGCCACATGGCAATACCTCTTCTTGTTTTTACTCTGCAAGACACTATACCAGTGCATATACTAACCATATGAGTCCACACCTCTGGCCTCTTACTCTATTTGGCATGTCTTCCAACATGATGCATGTGAGTACCATACCTACAATAATACACCATTATGTCGACCCATATGGTAAATGAAACTAGCACTATTGTTGTCATTTTGTGTACTAATATCTACTTATTCACACATTATAGATGTGAAAGAACAGGATATTAAACTGCCTTTGAAAAAGGACTAAAGTCCGAAACATGTCGGCGTTTTCCTAGACTATACACATATTGCAAGCTTTTCCTGTTTAAACTGTATATGCTATCTATATGCTTTTTTTTTTTTTTTATGTTCATGCCGTAACAATATTCAATTGTTGTCTATCTTGACAGTAAGCATCCCCTAGGGGTATTGGCTGTGTACATGCACACTAGGCCTACAATGTTTTCCGTATCCTCCACTTTATCCAATCAAGATAAAAGCATACAGAATGGATCAGTCTACACTTTTTATACTTTCACTTTCTTTCTATTAATATTTAGAAATTATTTTCCATCCAGCAATCCACCATCAGTAATGCTCACTTTATATCATTGCAGCAATGTTAATATTTCTATTCCCATACAAGATTAGCTGTATAGGAGTAAATGGTTTCTCTATTTTCAGAGCGCTATCATCCACTGTCCATTGAACTAAGCAGCACACTATGTATAAAGCTTTCACTGTATGCACGGGACAAAATGCTGCCATTCTTACTTGTCTGCATACAGAGTTACCAACATGTTGACAGATGCAGTTAGCCTGCCCACCACTAGATGGCTCTGTTCCCATTATAGTATGGTAAGGGAAGAGTTGTAATTGGGTGCTAGCTCCCGTCTAGGAAAGCCCCTCTAGCAATGTCATGGTTGTAGTAAGTACCAATATAAATGTCAGTGTAGATGGGGCCCAAGGTAGACATGGGTATGGGATACTCCAGTACTGCTGAAGTTGTAGTCCCTGCAGAGTTGAACTGAAGGGCCCATTTCAGGGCTGAAGTCCCAGGTGAGGTGGTACAGAACATGGGAGGAATAGCTTTAGTCACCCTGTCTCCCCTGACTTTCCTCTGTGGGTCCTGTAGTGGGTTCTTAAGGCCTTGGAGATTTAGACAGAGTCCTCTTTTATGAATGCTGGTGGAAGTCTTGGAATGAGTGTGCCATCTGGGAGTGTGCTCGGCTGGGCAGAGCTATAGAAGGAAATGTAATTGTGAAAATAGCACTTAGTGCAGTGCAAGCAATTAAATTAAAAGAGAGCAGCAGCACTCACCAGATATTGGAATACAAATACTGAAACATATAAGTCCAAAAAAATTGTTCTGCTGCCCCTTTAAATCACATGACTTAAACTCAGGAAAGCGTAATACATGTATTTATAAAAAAAAACTTAAGTGTCCAATTAAATGATCAAATCAGTGATTCCAATAATATATACATATGTAAAAGAAAAAAACAACAATCATGGGATCCATAGTGCAAAAAGTCCATAAATTCTGTGATCAAATTTTAAGCAGCTTGTGTTGTCTTCAGTAAAAAAAAACTCCATTGCCTCCACCACCTTTCCATGATTATACTGATTACCAGAAGCTAATGCCGCATACACACGGTCGGAATTCTCGTCGGAAAAAGCTCTGATGGTTTTCCCGTCGGAATTCCGACAGAATTTCGCTCAAACTGTCTTGCCTACACACGGTCACACCAAATTCCGACGGTCAATAACACCATGCCTTAAAAAACTTTCGACTGCACTATAAAAGGGAAGTTTAATGCTTCTGAGCATGCGTCGAATTGTTTCCGAGCATGCGTCGGAATTTTGTGTGTCGGAATTGCATACACACGATCGGAAAATCCGATAGAAAGGTTTTCCGTCAGAAAAATTAAGAACAGGTTCTCAATCCAAAGTCGGTCGGAAATTCCGACAGAAAAAGACAGATGGGCATACACACGGTCGGAAAATCCGATGAAAAGCTCCCATCGGACTGTTTCCATCGGAAATTTTTACCGTGTGTACGCGGCATTAGATCCTGGATTATAGGAGGTCTGACAGAGTTTTATGATACCAGTCTAGCAATGGCAACCTGGATAGATCTCTCACCCTCCACTTCTCTAGTAGAGTTGAGCCGAACATTCTCTGGTTCAGTTCACGCCAGAACTCTCGAACATTCAGGCCTGAACCCTAATAAAGTCTATGGGACTCGAAACTTGATAAAATACCAATTTTGAAGGGTTATATGCAAGTTATTGGCCCTGGGGACCGGGTACTGCCCTGGGGAACATGTATCAATGCAAAAAATGATTTTAAAAAAATATGTTTTTACAGGAGCAGTGATTTTATTAATGCTTAAAGTGAAAGTGTAAAGTGGTGCATCTGTACCATGTATAGAACCTGCTGCAGCAAAAATTTAATTTCTAAAGAAAAAAAATAGGGCTGTTACTGATTCAAATTTTCGTGTTCGATTAATCGATTTTTTTATTTAATCGATTAATTGACTAATTTCGATTAATTATAACGCAGATTCAAATCCAACTATTTTTAGCTGATCTCCTTGCATTACAACTCTGCATTAGTCAGTGGTAAATGTGGTATACACTATATACAATCACCCGACACTAGTTAGTTTCCATAATTCATGACTTAACTTCACAGTTCACACAAATACATTTTAAATTCAAACTGTAGCACTGACGTAAGTAATTTTTTTTTCTACAGTAGCGTGACAATTCCTCCACCTCCTGTCTAACTAATCACTCTCACCTTATGGCATGGACCCCTGTGCAAACAGGTGGTCATGCAAGCAGGTATCAAAAGGGTTAACACGGACCATAAACTTCTCTTACCTCTCCTTAGATCTCAGCAAGGATGCCAGGTCATGGGTAGAAAGAAAAGATCTAATTCCTCAATGCTTAAGTATAAGATTTCGTTTTCAAACACAAACTACTCACATAAAGATGATAAAAACACAGCATGTAAAGCCGACAATCGTGTTAGTTCCGTAGGGCAGCAACAGGGGACGTCATGCATATCTCCTTGCCTGTGCCCGCTACGTTCAATCAGAACTTCAACGTCACCGGACTCCTCCCCCTTCCCTTCGTTAGCAGACGGAGGCACTTGGGGAAGGGGGGAGGAGTCTGGTGACGTCGATGTCTGTCATCGGATCTCCGACGGAACTCCCTGAAGAACCGGAAGTCGACAGAGAGGTGAGTACCGATCGAATGAATTTTTGATCAAAAAAATGTATCGATTAATTGAGGAATTAATCTTTAATTTCCACAGCCCTAAAAAAAAAAAACGACATTTAAATTGCCGGCAATACAATACCATTAGCTAAAGTTGGTCTTGTACAAAGTAAATCTGTGTGGAGTAATGTTGGTGGCCAGATACTTAAAAGCAGAAGGGGCCCAGTGGAATGGGTATGATTGTTTTAATTTGGCCACTCTATCACGCAAAAGAGTAATGTTAAGGGCCTCAGATTTCGAATAGTTGATGGAGAAGTTTGAAAGCTCCCTATACTGAGTAAACTAATTTAGTAACAACAGGGAGAAATCAGACTCTGTAAGAAGAAAAAGGAGATCATCAGCATAAGCAGTGATCTTGTGTTCCATATTCAAGAGATAAAGTCCCTGAATAGCTGGGTCAGATCTCACCTTGCACATGAATGGTTCAAGGGTCAAGATAAAATGAAAAATGAAAGGGGACAAGGGGCATCCCTACCAGGTCCCATTCAATAGGGGAAAATAATCACAAGGAGTCTCATTCACCTTCACTGCAGCTGTGGGATAAGAGTAAAGGGCTAAGATCCAAGCCATCATATGATGACCCAGGCAAATATATGCAAGAGTGGGCCACAGGAATAGCTAGTCCTATCATCAAAGGACTTTTTTGCATTAGTGGTCATAAGCATGTGGAGTTGGGCTCTTGATTGGGCAGAGTGTATCAAGTCAATGACGTTTGTAGTGCTGTCCTTGCCCTCACTCTGTGGGACAAAGTCCACCTGGTCAGTGTGAATAAGCTGAGGGATGTGGGGGAGCAACCTGTTCACAATGATTTTTTGAAAAGAGTCTTATTTGAAGAGTCCACATTCAGGAGGGTGTTGGGTCTGTAGTTACAGCACTGGTCCTTGTTTGGTTTTAGAAAAAACATTATATGAGCCCTCAACATAACTGATGGAGGGAGGTGATCAGTGATTATACAGATGTATATGAGAAGGAAGTATGGGGAAAGTCAATCCTGAAATGTTTTGAAATAATTGAAGGACAACCCATCAGGGCCAGGGGCCTCACCAAATTTAGTGGATAAGAGGGCAATATCCAACTGTGATTGGGCTCTCCATGTCCTCATGAGTCTGTAACAGAAGGGAGGGCATGTCTGATGACGCCAGAAAGGAAGCAATCAGGTTGGTTTTCTGGGGAGAGGGTTGTGTCTCAAAGCTGTTAAGGTTGTGTACATTGTGATAAAATTGTTTAAATGCATTGACTATTGAGGCTGAGTCAGTTACTTTGGTGCCATCATGAGTGGTTAGCTGTATCACAGGTAGCTTCCTTTGCATCCCCCACGAGACCCATGCTAGAAGGGTTCCTGACTTATTTCCAAATTCATATAGGATAATTTCCATCTCCAAAGTTTATCCTGAATTTACACAAATACTAACTAACTGGGCTCCTTCTGTGCAAATAACGTGAGAGACTGTGTACAGATTTCAACTACCTGATTTGAGTGTATAAGGCAGCAGTCTGTGTAAACTGCTCCTTCTTCAACAGATGAACATAAGATAGGTCAATATCATATTGTGTCTACACAATTTTTTCAACCTGACTAACTATGTGTCTAGCTCCAGCAGAATACAGTACATATGATGAATGGAAACTAATGGTGAGACTAACTAGACATGTGCAGAATGGAAAAATTTGTTTAATTTTGTATATATTCATTATGTTACTAATTTAGTTTTGTTTTGGGATTTGTTTGGTGTGGTTTTGGAATTCGTTAAATTTAGTATAGTTTTCATAAAATTTCGAATTCCAAATCTTTAGAACGATTCGAGTTCAGATCGGTAGAAAAAAATGAAAAAAATGATTGACCAATTCAAATTATGGGTGAAGAATAGCTGTGGTGCAGTGTGGTGGGTGGCGTGAGATGGATCTATATCGGGAGACATTGTTTGTTTTTTATTTTTTAATAAAGGAATTGTCAAAAACTTGTTTACTGTCTTTATTCACTTTTTACACATTTTTGGTGAATGGGTAGGCCATACTAACTCACTTAGGGGGGCCAGGATCTGGGGGCCCCCTTGTGAAAGGAGGCTTCCAGATAAGGGTCTGGTATGGGACCCCACGCCAGTTTTTTTTTTTTGCAGAATTTCCTATTGTTGGCATTGTTTTGTTTACATTTCAGCTGTCAGTGGGAAAGCCAACTGACAGCTGATGACTCATCAGTTGTTAAGGACACGGCGGCCAGCTTCCCGGCCTACTGCTTAACAACCAGCTATTCTTCAGACAGAATTCGAATCAGTCGATGATTTTTTGACTGATCCCAATTCTAATCCTTCTGAAAATGTGAAATTTGTTAGAAAATTAGTTTTAAAGAAATCCGTTACTATTTATGACAATTTCATTCAAAGATTCGGATACATCCGAATCTCTGAATAACCAAAAATATATTTGAATTAGTATTCAGACCTGTATTTGGCTCGATCCATCTTCCCATCAACTCTGACCAGCTTCCCTTTCCCTGCTGAAGAAAAGCATCCCCACAACATGATGCTGCCACCACCATGCTTCATGGTGGGGGTGGTGTGTTCAGAGTGATGTGCAGTGTTAGTTTTCTGCCACATATAGCGTTTTGCTTTTAGGCCAAAAGGTTACATTTTGGTCTCATCTGACCAGAGCACCTTCTTACATTTGTTTGCCGTGTCCCCCACATGGCTTCTCGCAAACTGCAAACAAGATTTCTTATGTATTTTTTTTAACAATGGCTTTCTTCTTGCCACTCTAACATAAAGGCCAGATTTGTGGAATGTATAGCTAATAGTTGTCCTGTGGACAGATTCTCCCACCTGAGCCTCTTGGCTGCTCCTCTGATTAATGCTCTCCTTGCCCAACCTGTCAGTTTAGGTGAACGGCCATGTCTAGGTAGGTTTGCAGTTGTGCCATATTTCTTTCAATTTTCAGATTATGGATTGAACAGTGCTCTGTGACATGTTCAAAGGTTGGGATATTTTTTATAACTTAACCCTGTTTTAAACTTCTCCACAACTTTGTCTCTGACCTGTCTGGTGTGTTCCTTGGCCTTCATGAACACCTGTATATATACTGAGAGTAAATTACACACAGGTGACTCTATTTACTAATTAGGTGATTTCTGAAGGCAACTAGATTTTAGTTAGGGGTATCAGAGTAAAGGGGGGTGAATACAAATGCATGCCACACTTTTCAGATTTTATTTGTAAAAACATATATCATTTTCCTTTCACTTCACAATTATGTGCCACTTTGTGTTGGTCAATCACATACAATCCCAATAAAATACATTGAAGTTTTTGGTTGTAACATGACAAAATGTGGAACATTTCAAGGGGTATGAATACTTTTTCAAGGCACTGTATGCAAGTTATTGGCCATAAAAAGGGTATGGGGGCCCAGGTACTGCCCTAGGGAACATGTATCAAATTCTTTGAAAAAAAAAATGGAAAATTTATATCAAATACTTACCGTAATTTTCCTTTCCTGATAGCCTCCATGGCAGCATACGTGTGGGTTAGCCCCGCCTCCATAACTACCCAATAGGACCCCTCTCCCCCCGCCCTCCCCACCATATCACATACAATCCCAATAAAATACATTAGTTTTTGGTTGTAACATGACCCCTCTCCCATAAATCTTTGCTCCTGGCTGCTATCCATGTTCTGTAACTAGCCTACTCCAGACATTTGGGAGGGAACTCCTGCTGCCATGGAGCATGGAAAGGAAAATTACGGTAAGTATTTGATATAAATTTTCCATATTCCTGACAGGCTCCATGGCAGCATATGTGTGGGAAATAACTCGCCAAACACACCCGGGTGGGCAAAATGTTGAGCAAAGAAAACCAAAATGTATTTTACATTGTCAGCCGACAATACTTGTAAACCAAAATTAAAAGAGGACAGAGCAGCTGGTTCAACACAATAATGTGAAACAAAAGTATTGATTGAAGACCAAGAAGCCGCTCTACAAATGATCTCTGGTGCGACATGTCGAGATGCTGCCCATGAAGTCGAAATACTTCGGGTTGAATGAGCCGTCACTGCCTCAGGAGGAGCCAAGCCCTTTGCTTTGTATTCCCTTTGGATGGTTTGCACGATCCAAGATGAGATGGATCTAATTGAAGCTCACATCCCCTTGTTTTTGCCATGGAGAAGTACAAAGAGAAATTCTGTACGTCTTAAGAAGCCGTGGCATCCAAATATTGTTTTAATGTGTGACTTACATCCAACGGATGAATCTCCTGGTCGTTTGTTGTTTTAAACGTGGGTAGAATGATTTCTTGATTTTCATGAAATATTGACGTAACTTTAGGGTTTGACCCTAACATAGGGATTAATACTGTTCTGTCCGGAAAGAAAGTCAAGAAGGGTTCCTCTGAACCTAAACTTCTAATTTTTGACACTCTCTTAGCTGAAGTGATAGCCCCCAGGAAAGTGGTCTTGAGAGTGAGATCTTTTAATGACAAAGGTTGCTCAGAATCTTTACCAAGGTTAGAAAGAAAATCCAATACTAAAGGAAGGTCCCATTTGGGGAACCTAGGTCTTTTCTGAGGCCTAAGCCTGATAGCTCCCTTGAAAAATTGCCGTACTAGGGCATGATTTGCCCATGAAACTCCCGCGAAGACCGAGATGGCTGAGACTTGCACTCTTAATGAGCTGACTGCCAAAGATAGATCAAGCCCTGATTGCAGAAAACTCAAAATATCTTGGACTGCTGGAGAATTGCAAGAATTTGATCTGGAAGCCATGTGGACAGTAAATCTGGACCATATGCGTTCGTATACTCTGTTTGTACTCTTCCGTCTGGCACTAAGAAGGGTTGGAATCGCTTCTTCCGGACACCCCAGAGCTTCTAGCCTTCCCCTCTCAAGAACCACACCCTGAGGTGTAGACAGGACGGGCACGGGTGTAGCATCGTGCCTTGTGATAGTAGATCCGGTCTGATAGCTGAGGAGTAGCAACAGAGGGAACCAAGGCCTGTTGGGCCAGAATGGAATCACTGCAATGATCTCCACCTTCTCTGCTCTGAGCCTCCGAAGAAACTGTAGAATTACTGGAACTGGAGGGAAGACGTAGGCTCTCTGAAACTTCCAACAATCCGTGAGAGCATCTGTCCCGTATGCCTGTGGGTCCCTAAACCTCGAGTAGTATTTGGGCACCTTGTGATTGCACGGCGAAGCGAACAGATCGACCTCTGGAGACACACCCAGAGTCAGAAGCCAGTCGAATACATCTCTGTGGAGGGACCACTCGTTGTTGTCCATCTTGACCCGTGATAGGAAATCCGCTTGCACATTCTGGATCCCTGGAATGTATACTGCAGAAATGTTGGCCACATTCTTCCGAGCCCAGGTCATTATTGGCTCTGCTTCCTGTAATAGGGACCAGCTGCGAGTTCCACCTTGCTTCCGTATATAAGCCACTGTGGTTGTGTTGTCCAGCCTTATCATTACAGACGACTTCTCTACAAGATGGCGAAAGGAAAGGAGCGCCTGAAAGGCTGCCCTTAACTCCAGGATGTTGGAGACAACTCTTTGGGACGGAAACGTCCACCTGCCCTGAGCCACATCTGAAAGGCAATGAGCGCCCCATCCTTGGTTGCTGGCGTCTGATGTCACCGTAACCCAAGAGATAGGAATGATGGAATGGTGATTGTGCAGATTCTTCCCTTGTAGCCACCAGAGGAGAGATGACCTCATGGCTGGAGTGAGGAGTATGCGCTGGGTCTGGCTGAAAGGATCCCATTGCTGTAGAAATCCCTTCTGGAAGGGACGAGTGTGCCATTGGGCCCACTTCACCATCAGAATGGTGGCTGTCATCGCGCCAATAACTTTCAGGCATTGGAGAGCCGTAAGATGAGAAGACGCAAGGGCTGCGTGAATCCTGTCCCGGATTACTCCAATCTTTTCTTCTGGAAGGGAGATAGTACCTTCTATCGTATTGAACTGAGCCCCTAGAAATACAAGGGATTGTGTTGGAACCAGATGGCTCTTCTCTAGATTCAGGAGCCACCCAAACTCCTGTAGGGTGGAGATGACTAAAATCTTGTGTTCCAAGATCTGATCTCTGTTCTGGGACAGCAGGATCAGGTCGTCCAGATAGTGGTGTAGACGAACACCCTTGACTCGGAGAAGAGCTACCACTGCTAGAAGAACTTTGGAGAAGGCCTGAGGAGAGGTTGTAAACCCGAAAGGGAGACAGATAAACTGTAGGTGTTGATCGCCTACTGCGAAGCGGAGGAACTTGTGAAAGTCCTTTGCCACGGGCACGTGGTAGTACGCGTCTTTCAGGATGATCAATATCCACCAGTCTCCCAGATGCACTGACTGCTGAATGGTAAGCAGGGACTCCATTTTTAATTTTTCCTTGCGAATGAAGGAATTAAGATGGGTCAGGTCTATCACAGGCCTCCATGTGCCGTTTTTCTTCTGTACCATAAACAGAGGAGAATACATGCCTTCGCCACGTTCGTCTTCTGGAACGGGTACAGCTGCGCCTTGCTCCAGTAAACAACTCACGTAGGTCAACAGGACCTGTCTTTTCTCCTCTGAGCTTGGAAGGATTGTGGGAACAAACCTTAATCTTGGGGTGTTGATGAACACTTGTGACCGGAAGACACCGTCTTGACGGTCCAATAGTCACAAATTGAGGCCGCCCAAACATGTCTGAAGTGGAGAAGGCGAGCCCCCACCTGACATGTTTGAGCGTGCCCAATTTCAAAAGGACTTACCGGACTCCTGGTTTCCAGAGGAACCACCTTTTGAGGTCTTTTTAAAAGAAGACTGCCTGGACCTCCATGATCTAGAGAACTCCCGGCCAGGCTTGTAACTGCGCGCATCCCTGGTGTGATCAGAATTCTGCCTCCTTGGAAATGAGCGCTTTTGGTTCTGAAGGCGTCTGTCCTGCGGGAGGAAACCAGATTTCCCACCTGTAGCCCGGGATATGGCGCTATCCAGCTTATTGCTGAATAAGGATGCCCCCTCAAAGGGGATACGGCACCAGGCCTGCTTTGACGCTGGATCCGCCAACCATGGACGGAGCCATAAAGCACGGCGGGCCGAAACTGCTGCTAACATAGCCCGGGACAGCAGGTGGGTGACATCCATAGATGCCTCCCCCAGAAAGGCGGAAGCCATTCTAATCTCCTGGATAGGAGAGTCTTTAGCCGTTTCTATAGAGATTCCTCTCAAGAACTCTTCAATGTTATCAGCCCAGGATTCAATAGCCTTTGAAACTGCTGCTAATGCCAGTATTGGTTTGCATGCCATTCCAGAGGTAAGATAGATCCTCTTCAGATCCGAATCAATTCTCCTTTCCAATGGATCTTTAAAAGATATAGATATCGTGTCTTCTAAAGGAGGAGTCACATATTTCACTAAACGCATAAGCGCTGCGTCCACCAAAGGAGCTGATTCAAGATGTTTTACATCGTCCTCTTTAACCGCTTCAGCACCGGGCGATTTTACCCCCTTGCTTACCAGAGCACTTTTTGCGATTCAGCAGTGCGTCGCTTTAACTGACAATTGCGTGGTCGTGCGACGTTGCACCCAAACAAAATTGACGTCCTTTTTTTCCCACAAATAGAGCTTTCTTTTGGTGGTATTTTATCACCTCTGCGGTTTTTATTTTTTGTGCCATAAACAAAAGAAGAGCGACAATTTTGAAAAAAAACACAATATTTTTTACTTTTTGCTATAATAAATATCCAATTTTTTTGAAAAAAAAAGGGAAGACGTAGGCTCTCTGAAACTTCCAACAATCCGTGAGAGCATCTGTCCCGTATGCCTGTGGGTCCCTAAACCTCGAGTAGTATTTGGGCACCTTGTGATTGCACGGCGAAGCGAACAGATCGACCTCTGGAGACACACCCAGAGTCAGAAGCCAGTCGAATACATCTCTGTGGAGGGACCACTCGTTGTTGTCCATCTTGACCCGTGATAGGAAATCCGCTTGCACATTCTGGATTCCTGGAATGTATACTGCAGAAATGTTGGCCACATTCTTCCGAGCCCAGGTCATTATTGGCTCTGCTTCCTGTAATAGGGACCAGCTGCGAGTTCCACCTTGCTTCCGTATATAAGCCACTGCGGTTGTGTTGTCCAACCTTATCATTACAGACGACTTCTCTACAAGATGGCGAAAGGAAAGGAGCGCCTGAAAGGCTGCCCTTAACTCCAGGATGTTGGAGACAACTCTTTGGGACGGAAACGTCCACCTGCCCTGAGCCACATCTGAAAGGCAATGAGCGCCCCATCCTTGGTTGCTGGCGTCTGATGCCACCGTAACCCAAGAGATAGGAATGATGGAATGGTGATTGCGCAGATTCTTCCCTTGTAGCCACCAGAGGAGAGATGACCTCATGGCTGGAGTGAGGAGTATGCGCTGGGTCTGGCTGAAAGGATCCCATTGCTGTAGAAATCCCTTCTGGAAGGGACGAGTGTGCCATTGGGCCCACTTCACCATCAGAATGGTGGCTGTCATCGCGCCAATAACTTTCAGGCATTGGAGAGCCGTAAGATGAGAAGACGCAAGGGCTGCGTGAATCCTGTCCCAGATTACTCCAATCTTTTCTTCTGGAAGGGAGATAGTACCTTCTATCGTATTGAACTGAGCCCCTAGAAATACAAGGGATTGTGTTGGAACCAGATGGCTCTTCTCTAGATTCAGGAGCCACCCAAACTCCTGTAGGGTGGAGATGACTAAAATCTTGTGTTCCAAGATCTGATCTCTGTTCTGGGACAGCAGGAGCAGGTCGTCCAGATAGTGGTGTAGACGAACACCCTTGACTCGGAGAAGAGCTACCACTGCTAGAAGAACTTTGGAGAAGACCCGAGGAGAGGTTGTAAACCCGAAAGGGAGACAGATAAACTGTAGGTGTTGATTGCCTACTGCGAAGCGGAGGAACTTGTGAAAGTCCTTTGCCACGGGCACGTGGTAGTACGCGTCTTTCAGGATGATCAATATCCACCAGTCTCCCAGATGCACTGACTGCTGAATGGTAAGCAGGGACTCCATTTTTAATTTTTCCTTGCGAATGAAGGAATTGAGATGGGTCAGGTCTATCACAGGCCTCCATGTGCCGTTTTTCTTCTGTACCATAAACAGAGGAGAATACATGCCTTCGCCACGTTCGTCTTCTGGAACGGGTACAGCTGCGCCTTGCTCCAGTAAACAACTCACGTAGGTCAACAGGACCTGTCTTTTCTCCTCTGAGCTTGGAAGGATTGTGGGAACAAACCTTAATCTTGGGGTGTTGATGAACACTTGTGACCGGAAGACACCGTCTTGACGGTCCAATAGTCACAAATTGAGGCCGCCCAAACATGTCTGAAGTGGAGAAGGCGAGCCCCCACCTGACATGTTTGAGCATGCCCAATTTCAAAAGGACTTACCGGACTCCTGGTTTCCAGAGGAACCACCTTTTGAGGTCTTTTTAAAAGAAGACTGCCTGGACCTCCATGATCTAGAGAACTCCCGGCCAGGCTTGTAACTGCGCGCATCCCTGGCGCGATCAGAATTCTGCCTCCTTGGAAATGAGCGCTTTTGGTTCTGAAGGCGTCTGTCCTGCGGGAGGAAACCAGATTTCCCACCTGTAGCCCGGGATATGGCGCTATCCAGCTTATTGCCGAATAAGGATGCCCCCTCAAAGGGGATACGGCACCAGGCCTGCTTTGACGCTGGATCCGCCAACCATGGACGGAGCCATAAAGCACGGCGGGCCGAAACTGCTGCTAACATAGCCCGGGACAGCAGGCGGGTGACATCCATAGATGCCTCCCCCAGAAAGGCGGAAGCCATTCTAATCTCCTGGATAGGAGAGTCTTTAGCCGTTTCTATAGAGATTCCTCTCAAGAACTCTTCAATGTTATCAGCCCAGGATTCAATAGCCTTTGAAACTGCTGCTAATGCCAGTATTGGTTTGCATGTCATTCCAGAGGTAAGATAGATCCTCTTCAGATCCGAATCAATTCTCCTTTCCAATGGATCTTTAAAAGATATCGTGTCTTCTAAAGGAGGAGTCACATATTTCACTAAACGCATAAGCGCTGCATCCACCAAAGGAGCTGATTCAAGATGTTTTACATCGTCCTCTTTAACCGCTTCAGCACCGGGCGATTTTACCCCCTTGCTTACCAGAGCACTTTTTGCGATTCAGCAGTGCGTCGCTTTAACTGACAATTGCATGGTCGTGCGACGTTGCACCCAAACAAAATTGACGTCCTTTTTTTCCCACAAATAGAGCTTTCTTTTGGTGGTATTTTATCACCTCTGCGGTTTTTATTTTTTGTGCCATAAACAAAAGAAGAGCGACAATTTTGAAAAAAACACAATATTTTTTACTTTTTGCTATAATAAATATCCAATTTTTTTGAAAAAAAAACAACATTTTTTACTCAGTTTAGGCCGATATGTATTCTTCTACATATTTTTGGTAAAAAAAATCGCAATAAGCGTTTTTTGATTGGTTTGCGCAAAAGTTATAGCGTTTACAAAATAGGAGATAGATTTATTGCATTTTTATTTTTATTTATTTTTTACTAGTAATGGCGGCGATCTGCGATTTTTTTCGTGACTGCGACTTTGCGGCAGACACTTCGGACACTTTTGACACATTTTTGGGACCATTCACATTTACACAGCGATCGTTGCTATAAAATTGCACTGATTACTGTGTAAATGTGACTGGCAGGGAAGGGGTTAACACTAGGGGGCGCTGCAGGGGTTAATATATGTTCCCTGCAAGTGATTCTAACTGTGGGGGGAGGGGACTCACAAGGGGAGGAGACCGATCAGCGTTCCTCTGTTCTGGGAACACACCATCGGTCTCCTCTCCAGGGACAGGGGAGGAGACCAATCAGCGTTCCTCTGTTTTCACGGGCAATCGCGAGTGCCCGGCAGACATCGTGGCCGCCGGACACGCGCTCCGGGTCCTAGAAGTCGCTGTCTCCTCTACAATCATTCCCGGGGGTTTGACAGCGCTGTATGCCTTTTAAATTTGGCGCCCGTGACGTCATTGGCGACGTCAGACGCCGGGTGCTCGCACGCATGCGCGAGAACCAAGCCTCGCTTTGTTTTCACGGGCAATCGCGGGTGACCCCGAAACAGGGGAGAAAGGCTGCTGGAACGCGGAAGCGTCAGCGCCATGCACAGTATCAGCCGAAAACAGCACAGGAGATACAGGTAACACATATACACTGCTGCCATGATACTTGATTAATCTCACCACTCCACCAACGATCATCTGGCCGACCCTTTGTCCCATACACACCACCAGTCATCCTGGCAGATAATGGCCACCTCACCGCAGTAGGTATTAAACCGGGCCGCACATACAGACACCAGATCCAGGTCTTCAGCGCTACTCTGCCATACACTCCATACCCATGCTTAACAGACAGGGCCTATCAGAGGATCAAACTTGACAATCGGCCGATCGATCGATGTGAAGGTATCTTCAGGTAGGAGAACCACCAGGTCCTACGGAGGAGGACAAAAAAGGAACACGGATAGCAGCCAGGAGCAAAGATTTATGGGAGAGGGGTCCTATTGGGTAGTTATGGAGGCAGGGCTAACCCACACGTATGCTGCCATGGAGCCTGTCAGGAAAACATTGTTTTTCCAGGAGCAGTGATTTTAATAATGCTTAAAGTGAAACAAGGAAAATTAAAATTTAAATATAGTGGCTGGGGGGCCCCCTTAGCTTGCCTGTAAAATGGTGCATCTGTACCGAATCCATACCAGGCCTGTTGGATCTGGTATGGATTTTAACCACTTACTGACCGGCTCATGTAGATATACGTCAGCAGTTTGAAGATGGATATCTCGGTAATGGCAGCAGCTGCTGTGGTTTAAAAAGGGGGTCCCCAGATCCCCCCCAGATCCCAGCCCCCCCTCTGTTAATGAGTATGGGGTGCATTGTACCCCTACCCATTCATCAAAAAAGTGTCAAAAATAAATAAAAACAGTAGGCAGTTTTTGACAATTCCTGTTCCCTGATGTAGTTTGGCCACCCGCTGCCACCGCCGGACCTGAAAAAAGTGTCTGCGGGCAGGGGGCTTATCGGAATCTGGAAACAAGGGGGCCCCTAGGTCCCACCCCCCCCGCATGTGAATTAATATGCGTTATATTGTCCCCCTATCTACTAACCAAAAAAGTGTCAAAAATGTCCCCCTCCCAATGTAGACCCATCATTAATTATGTCGCCCGCCACACTCGAAAAAAGATTTAAAAAAAGCTCCGTCTGTCGTGATTGATGGGTGGCAATGATGGGAACTGATGGGCAATGATTGGCACTGATGGTCATCACTGATGGGTACTGAT
The DNA here is from genome assembly GCA_028564925.1 of Lithobates sylvaticus. Classification (NCBI taxonomy): domain Eukaryota; kingdom Metazoa; phylum Chordata; class Amphibia; order Anura; family Ranidae; genus Lithobates; species Lithobates sylvaticus. Next base: position 624,215,761 of record CM053028.1, on the reverse strand, counting down.
AGACGACACTGATAGTCAGCACTGATGAGGAGGCACTAACAGACATCACTGATGGGCACTGAAAGTCATCACTGATGGGCACTGATTGGGACTGATGGGCACTGATTGGCATCACTGTGGGCATTGGTGGGAATCACTGGGCCTCAGTAGTGGGCACTAGTTGGCATCACTCATGGGCATTGGTTGGCATCGCCAATGGGGTTTCACTAATAATCACTGCAATGATTAACAGTGCAGATCCCCTCTGTCAGGGGAGCCACTTATTGGCTCTCCTCTTCTCACGCCCTGTCAGCGAGAATAGAGGAATGCCGATAACCGGCACTTCCTAGTTACACTGTGATCATCTGTGATTGGACACAGCTGATCACATGGTAAAGTGCCTATGTCATAAGCTCTTTACCATGATCGGAGATGTGGTGTGTCCGAGTGACACACTGCACTACCAATCACAGCGCTGCGTGTACGAAGGGCTTGTTCTGAAGGACATCATATGATGTCCAGTCAAAATGAAAGGGCCACCGCCCGGCCATCATTTTCTTTGGGCTGGGAAGGATGTGGAATGATTTTAAAAGCATAGTTGAGTGGTGGGAGTCAATGAAGGTAAGAACAAATCATTTTTTTGTTAAGAAAGGGCGTGAAAAGGCAAGGCAGGAGTGAGAGGAGTATGATGGTAGTATGGTGGCAGAAGATATTTGAATATTTTAATGAGTTAAGATGATTGGGAGAGGATGTAAAGTGTGAATTGGAGAAATCAAAGGAGAGAATAAATACATATATGGAACAAAGGGGAATAAAAGGGAACAAAGGGGAAAGAACAGCATGCAGCTATGAACGAAGGGATCAGCGCAGGGCTGGCATGAATAAAGTCAACATGCCATTTGTGGGTATGGCCGTTTAAGGATTGCAAGGGTGGAGGGGTGGAGCCAGGCAGCAGGAAGGGGAGGGAACCGCCTCCCCAGAGTCAGTCTGCTGTTAGGAAAGTTACAGAGAGGCAGCATGGAAGAGCTCCTCTCCAACATCAGGGCGGCGGCGAACGGGACCGAGTGGATGAGGGCTCAGGTAGAGCGGGCCCTCGGGGGGGGGGAGCGGAGGGGGGGGAACGGGTCACGGCGGCCGTGCTAGGCAGATTCGCCCTCCGGACAGGTACTCGCCTGAAGGGCGCAGGGCACAGGACAGGCCGGGGGACAGCTTATCGGTCACAGGCGCCGAACCGCCGGCTAAGCGGTCGGAGAGGGGGGCAGCGGCACTCGCCAAAGCATCCGGGGGGGCAGGCACATGGGGGGGCCCGGCGGCAGCAGCAAGCCTTCCCCAACTACCAGGCCACATGTACAGGCCTCAGGCCTTGCGGCGCACGCGGCGGCGGTGGGGTGGCGGCCATCTTGTGTGTGGCACACAGAGGAGGAGCTCCAGGGGGACATGCAGAGGGGATGGGGGCAGCCAGCACTCAGGCCCTGGGGACAGGCACTTTCCGGGTGGCCGCCCATGCTAGCGGCCCGCCAGGGGGGGGCGAGCAGGAACACCAGGAGCCGGGGGGAATCCACAGGCGGGCCTGGGGCCGGCGGAAGAACAGGGGGAAGAGCAAGGGGGCGTTCCGCCCATTGGAAAAGGACAGAAGGCCCGGTCGGATGGCGTTACGCCTAGCCGGCGGTCGGCAGCCGGGGAAGCCAGTGCAAGTCGGCCCGGCAGCCACCTACAAAACACGCGGGGTGAAGGCGGTCCGCCTACGCGGGAAAGCGCAAGGGGGAGGAGCCACGCATGCGGCAGCCGGGGGACGCGGTCGGCTGGGGCTGGGGGCGCATAGCCCAGGCCTGAAACACCACTACAGGGGCACGGGCGGAAGAGGAGCATGAGAGAGCGAAGTTCGTCCGCCTCCGGGGGTGAATACCCTGGGGGGCAGGCTTTGGAGTCGATGGAGGAAGAGCCGGAGCTGTCGGAGGGAGAACTGACCAGATCGGAGGACGAGAGCCCGGATGGACGGTTGGCGGCGGTGGAACCGGAAACTACGGCTGGTGGGAGCGTTTCCAGGCAGCCTGGTAAGTCCTTTTCATTTACGGGTCTCGGGGGGGAAACTGTAATTTCAGGTTGGGAACCGCGGGAAAGGGGGGGGCATGCCGGTACGGGGGTAGCACAGGGGTCACTTTTCGGGGGCGGCGGGTTTCCCGAACCCTCCCTGTCGGGAGACGGCCTCAGGGTCCTCCTGGCAGGGCTCAGGGATCTTGTGGGCAGGTTTGACCTTAATACGCTGCTTAATCCGAGTGCTTGGGTCCCGCACGGGGGGGACGGGACTGGGGGGGGGCTGGGGGGGGGCAGTGTCAGGTGGGTTAAGGGCGGAAGAGCAGGCGGGGGAAACGGCGGTGGCGATTCCGCCCGCGTTGGCCCCGGGGGGGAGTGAGGCAGGATCGGGGAGTACGGTGGTGGCGTGTCTGCCCACGGCTCCGGCTACAGGGGAGGGCGATAAAGGGGGAGACAAACCCAAAAAACAAGACATCGTACGGCTGGCGGACTCCGCACGCTGCGAAGTCTACGTTTGTTTTGAAGGGCCCCTGGGGGCCCACCTGAAGCAAGAGGTTAGGGAAAAGATCTGGAAGGGGGAGTACGTGGAGATATTCTCACTACTTCCCCTGGAAAAGTTCAATTTAGATAGGGTAAAACCTGATGACAGCAAGAAGGAGGATGAAGAGAAGAGGAGATACAGGCTGATTCCTAGGACCTTCCAAAATTGGCTTCAGGCGTTTGCAATTCTGGCAAGCGTGATAGGGGAGAAGGAGCCGGAGCACTGCTCGCCCCTTTTCTGTTACCTGGATGCCATTGGGGAAGCTCATCGGACATATGGGGGGTTGTCATGGCTGCGCTATGACGAACAATTTTGCCAGAGAAGGGCAGTCAGGCCGGCCCTTCGCTGGGACCACAAGGACATCAGTTTGTGGATGCGCTTGATGTCATCGGCGAAGCCGGCAGGGCATTTTTTTCAGGGGGGGGCGGTGGATCAGGGGCTTCAGGTCAATCGGCCGCAAAAAAGAAGGGAGTCTGCTGGCAATATAATGAGGGCACCTGCAAATTCGGAACGGGATGTAAGTTTAAGCACGAGTGCTCAGGATGTGGGGATCTCACCCCAGTTCGCGGTGCTTTAAACAAGGAAAGGGCAAGGCCAGCGAGTCTAGCAACAAAGGGGAAGACGCCGGTGAAAGTGGAAAGAATGCTGCCTTTTCTAGGTAGGTATCCGGACACGGCAGTGGCCCAATTGTTAGCGGCGGGGTTCGGGGAGGGCTTTGTGATTCCTGCAGTATTGGGCTCGGTGCCGCCTGGAGCGGATAACTTGAGGTCAGCTCAAAAGCACCGAGCAGTGGTATCGGAGAAACTACACAAAGAGGTAGCGCTGGGCAGAATGGCGGGCCCCTTCCCTGATATACCCATTCCAGATCTAGTGGTTTCTCCTTTGGGAGTGGTCCCCAAGAAGGAACCGAATAAATTCAGGCTTATTCACCACCTGTCTTACCCCAAAGGGGGGTCGGTGAACGATGCCATTGACCCCCAAGCTTGCGCAGTTCATTACACATCCTTTGACGCTGCGGTCTTTTGGGTACGTAAGTATGGTAGGGGGGCGCTGATGGCAAAGACAGACATTGAGGCGGCTTTTTCGTTTGTTACATGTTCACCCCGATAGTTTTTACTTATTGGGTTGCAGGTGGCAGGAAGAATACTACGTGGATAAGTGTTTACCTATGGGTTGCTCTATCTCCTGTGCATTCTTCGAATGTTTTAGCTCGTTTGTGGAATGGGTGGTGAGGGATGTGTCTGGTTTGAACTCAGTGATCCACTACTTGAACGACTTTCTGTGTGTCGGTCCGCCCGCATCCAATGTTTGCGCGGTGTTACTGACGACGCTAGAAAGGATAGCGAGGGATTTCGGCATTCCCCTTGCACCCAACAAGACGGAAGGGCCCAGGACGGAGATTAGTTTTTTAGGGATCGTCCTTGACTCTGTGGCCATGGAATGCAGGCTACCAGAGTCAAAATTAGTAGCGTTGAAAGCAGAAGTGCGGGCTTTGGTGGGGCGGCGCAAAGTTCAGCTGAGAGCCCTGCAATCAGTGTTGGGGAAGCTCAACTTTGCATGCAGGATTATCCCGATGGGTCGTATTTTCAGCAGGAGGTTGTCAGCAAGCACAAGGGGGGTTGAGTCGCCCAGGCATTACGTGACGCTCTCGAAGGACCATAAGAGCGACCTGCGGATGTGGCACGTATTCCTGGACAACTTCAATGGTAGAGCGCTATGGATGATGGGGCCGGTGAGCAACTTTGACCTGGAGTTGTTCACGGACGCCGCGGGGTCGGCGGGTTACGGGGCCTTCTTCAAGGGACGCTGGAGTGCGGGCCCTTGGCCGGAGAGCTGGAAACGAGTAGGGTTGATCAAGAACATGCTGTTGCTTGAATTGTTTCCGGTGGTGCTGGCGGTCGAGCTGTGGGGTGAATTCTTCCGGGATCGGAAAGTTCGCTTCCACATCGATAACTTGGGGGTAGTACAGGTTATCAACAGGGTTTCAGCGGCATCGCCGCCGGTGATACGCTTGTTGAGACATCTGGTGCTCAGGTGCATGCAGTTGAACATTTTCATTCATGCAGTGCACCTGCCAGGACTGGACAACGTGATCGCTGATGCTCTCTCTCGGTTTCAGTGGGAGAAGTTTCGAGAGTTGGCGCCGGAGGCAGAGCATCAGGGGGTGAGGTGTCCGTCGGAAATGTGGAAGATTACCCTGGATGAATAGTGGGATGGATTCAGCGGTCGGTGAGCGAGGGGACATGGAAAGCATACAGGAAAGTATGGGACGAATGGGTGGCTTTCCAGGGTCAGGCCTCAAGGGGAGAGGGCGAACCTAGGCTGCGTTTCATTTATTTTATCGCCAGGCACATGGAGAAAGGCATTTCCGTGTCGAGGCTGGGGAAAGTTATGGCAGCCATGGCTTTTTGGTGTAAGCTCGGGGGGGGTGCGACTGGACAAAGGAGTTCTGGGCGCGTCAGGCGGTGAAGGGTTACAAGAAAGGGCAGTTACGGCGGGACGAGCGACGGCCGGTGACGTTCGAACTGTTGGGCAGAGTGGTGGACACTCTGTGTGGGGTTTGCTCGTCCGGTTACGAGGTGGGTCTTTTCCGCACGGCTTTCGTGTTGGCTTTCTTTGGGGCTTTCCGCATAGGGGAGCTGGTAAGTTCCTCGAAGACGAAGGGGGATGGACTGGCAGTGGGGGACGTGCGGTGCTCAGGGGACAGGTTGGTTTTGCACCTTCGGAGATCAAAGATGGATCAGCAGGGCCGAGGCAAGGATGTGGTGGTTTTCGCCATTCCAGACGCCAAACTCTGCCCCGTCTTGGTCACGAGTGTGTTTTTGCAAGGGAGGCCAACTGGGGAGGGCCCCCTGTTGGTTCACCAAAATGGCGAGGCGCTGTCGCGCTTTCAATTCATAAGAGTTTTCCAAAAATGTTTGCGTAAACTGAATATGGGGGATTTGAAGTTTTCCTCACATTCATTTAGGATTGGGGCGGCAACGGAAGCGGTCAGGTGGGGTCTAACGGAAGAGGCGGTAAAACAGATCGGGAGGTGGGAATCCAGGCGTTTCAGGTCATACGTTAGGACGGATTTAGTGTAATAAAAGTTTTATGAAATAGAGGGTTGTGTGAAGTGCGGACATGGTTTCGTGTGGTACACAGAAGTGAAGTTCACCAGAGTTTTATTGTTTTTCTTTCAGATTCAGCACCAAGTCTCGTGTGGATCATGGGGCATTCATATGTCTGCTGGGGAGCCAGAAGGGGTGATGACAGACCAGATGGGAGACAGCTAGGTTTCTCTAGGAGGGAGGCCTACATAAAGTGGTTGGGTTTCCCGGGGATGCTATGGAGTCGTCTGATCCCGGAAGCGCTTAAGTTTGCGAGATGGGATAGGCCTCCGGATGTTCTAGTCATCCATGTTGGGGGTAACGATCTGGGGCTCAGGACAAAACTTGACGTCACTAGGGACATCAAGTACGACTTCTGCCGACTTCAGGCGGCCTTTCCCAAAACCGTCCTGGTCTGGTCAGACATGATAGCCAGGACTTCGTGGCGTTTTGCCAGGTCAGTTGATCTACTCAATAAGGCTAGGAAAAAGGTCAACCAGGAGGTCAGCAGGTTCTTTATAAAGCATGGGGGGTTGGCCATCAGACATAGGGAATTAGAGGTCGACACCTGGCGCTATCTGCGGGCTGACGGAGTTCACTTGAACCCCGTGGGCACAGATATGTGGGCCATCGGTATCCAGGACGGGATTGAGCGAGCACTTAGGGTGTGGAGGTGCGCTCAAGGTTAAGGTGTTAACCTTGTTTGCAGTGGCGGATGTTGGCTGACGTGTCACGTAGGCATAGAGAAGAAACCCCCTCCCCACAGAAAACTTGATGCGGGACCCATTGGAGATATGGGCCCGTTTGGTGTATTCCTTACAAGTGATGTAGGGAATATGGTGGATGACTGCACTGCAGGAAAAGTTTTGTCTCTGAGCTAGTATGTCAGCTTGAGGCCTAGTTACAGTTGAGATGACCGCAGTGCACAAGTTGTTGTTTATGGTAATTTGGGTGGGGGGGGGGGGGGGGTAATGTCCGCTATAGGCCTACGTCAGGTGTTCTTGATATTGTTTATTTGTTTGTTTATTTGTTTATAAAAGTTATTTATAAAGTTATTTATATATTTTGTTATTTAATAAAGGGGCTGCTACGGCCTATTTTACACTCCAGCACGGTGTGGTCTCCGTTACTGGAAAAGGTAAGGGGGTGGGAGCGTATAGCTGGGCAGCTCAGAAATGTAGCTATGTGGTACTTGGTCAAGAATATACTATCACAAATGAAGGCTGTATTTAAGGAGGAGGATGAGTGTACAAAGTTTTTATTTAAAAAAGGTGTAGAGTGGGAAAGTAGAGAAGTTGAATGAGGATGAGAGAGAAGTGTATAGTAATGAGAAGGTGAGAGAGGCAGTCTGGGAGTTTTGTTTAAAGTTGTATGTTGACAAAGAAAGAGATAGGTGTATGGAGGTGTTGTAGCATGTTGAGCAATGAATGATGAGGAAATGACTATGTTGTGTGCTGATGTGGTGAAAGGGGATATAGAAGCATGTTTGAAAAGCATGAAGAAAGGTAAAATGCCAGGAAGTAATGGGTTGCCAGTGAAATTTTATGGTACGTTTTGGGAGGTGTTGGGTGATTGGAGGTATGAAGTATGTTTGGAGCGTGATTGTGTTGTTATATAAGAAAGAATGTATGGAGGATTTAAGAGGATTTAAGAAACTGGAGGACAATTTTTCTGTTGAATGTTGATTACAAGTTGACTGACAAAATGATTGCTGATAGATTTTGAAAGGTGGTTTGGAAAATGGTGGAGAAGGAGCAAATGTGTGTTGTGCCTGGAAGATCTATTGCAGAAAGTGTGATAAGTTTGAGAAATGTGTGGTGACACTGTAAAGATAATAGGCAATTGAGCCATTGGGACTGAATTTTGAGAAAGCATATGATAGGGTTTTGCATGAATTTATGTTTAGGGGGATGAGGAAAATGGGGGTGCCTGAGGTAATGTTAGAGTGGATTAAATGTTTGCATAGTGGGATGGTTAGCAAGGTGCAGGTGAATGGAGGTTAACATAGACAGTACAGATTGGTGCACATAATAAATATTGGAAAAGAGCGAATGCAAGTTTTTTGGTGAGTGGAGTGATGTGGGTGAGTGTGGTTCGAAGGTAAGCAAAGAAAGTATTAACATTTTGGGTGTTAGGTTTAATAATGAACTGTATGGGAGAGAAAGTTGGGAGGAAGTGTATGTAAAAGTAAAGAAAAAAAAAAATTTCTGGTCACTAAGGACCCTAACTTTGAAGATGAAGGCATTAATTATTAAATCTGTAATTGCGCCAATTTTACTATACTTATTTTATGTTTTTCCTGCTCTGGAGAGAGTGTTGAAGAAAATAATGAAAGAGTGGTTCACGTCTGTATGATAGTCAAGGATGGAGAAACTGAAGAGGGAGATGGTGATGAAAGGACGAGCAAATGGAGGAAAAGGTGTGGTAACTATTGAGCAATTTTTGGTAGTGAAGTATGTTAGTAGGTGTACTACTACTACTACTTGAGTAATAGTGTTGGGCGAATGGTTCAGGCCGAGCAAAAGTCAATATGTTGTTAAGGAGCAGGGCCGAGAAGCCGGCCACCGGGTCCCTAACAAAGGATGAGTCATCAGCTGTCAGCAGGCTTCCCTGCTGACAGGTAAAAAAAAAGAAAAAAACGATGTGGGGGTCCCTCGCCCCAGTCCATACCAGGCGCTTCGGGGCTGGTGAGGATTTTAAGGGGAACCCTACATCAATTTTAAATTTTTTTTAAATGTTATGGGGTCCCCCCAAAATCTAGACCATACCCTTATCCAAGCACTCAGCCTGGAAGACCCCCAAAACCCACCGCCCTGAGTTGTCGGGAAGAGGCCCTTGTCCCCATCAATATGGGGGCAAGGTGCTTTGGGGTGGGAGGGAAGAGCCATTTGCTTGTCCCCACTTTTCTGGCCTGCCAGGCTGCATTCTCTAGTAAAGGTTCTGGTATATATTTTGGAGGGGACCCCACGCCGTTTTTTTTTAAATTTCTTTTCTTTTTTTTAAATTTTTTCTTTTTTTTAAATTTCTTTCTTTTTTTAAAATAGTCGGGTGCCAGCAATTGCAACCGCAAGTCAATTTAAACTTGTTTTGTTTCTTTAGAAATTTCATTATTGCTGCAGCAGGTTCTATACATGCTTCAGATGCGCCACTTTACAGGCAGACTAAGAAGAAGGAGCGCATGCTCCGCAAATGCATCGCCATAGCCACCATGTCTACACAACCTTTGGAAAGTGACATCATCTTTTCTCTGCCAGTGCGTGCCACAGACCTCCAAGTGTCGGAATCCACCCGCGCTGACCGCCCGCTACCTCTGATGGATGACAGCGTCCCCATGGACCTCCCCTAGAATGAGCTGCACTAGGCAACACTCTGCTTGGTCCTTTGAGACTACCCATGCCTGCTATACTACTTTCTTTGTGAGTAGGTTTTTTTTAAAAATACATTTATACCTTACTAGCTGCACTTCTCGTTTCACCAGTGCCACCTATCAATGCCTACCAGTTCCACCTATCAATGCCCATCATTGCCCATCAGTGCCTCATCATCAGTACCACCTATTAGGGCTGCCTATCAGTGCCCATCAGTGCCACCTATCAGTGCCGCCTATCAGTGCCCATCAGTGCCTCCTGATCAGTGCCCCCCAGTGCCGCCACATCAGTGCTCATTAGTGCCACCTATTAGTGCCCATTAGTGTCACCCTATCAGTGCAGCCTATCAGTGCAGCCTATCAGTGCCCATCAATGCAGCCTCATCAGCGCACATCAGTGAAGGAGAAAAATTACCTGTTTGCAAAATTTTATAACAAACAATTTTTTTGTTTGTTTAGCAAAAAATAAAAACCCCAGTAGTGATTAAATACCACTAAAAGAAAGCTGTATTTGTGTTAAAAAAATTATAAACATGTCATATGTGTACAGTGTTGCATGATCGCACAATTGTCATTCAAATTGTGAGAGCGCTGAAAATTGGCCTGGGCAGGAAGTGGCTTTAAGTGCCCAGTAAGAAAGTGGTTAAACAGGACTAAATATTTGTCCAAAATGACTATACTAGTGTATAAAGCAAATCAAAAATTTGGGCTGGAATTCCTCTTAAATTGAGTTTTGAATAAAACTGTCTAAATAGAAGATCAGGAGATAACTAAATGGCTGACTGGGTGCTGATATTTCTCCCACCTGGAGGCTAGAAGGTAATTATTTTAGTAAATACATGTGGTATCAGGTATGTGTTCCTAAGAAAGATGTATTGTTGCATATCTGCATACTGGCATACCTGCAATTCTGCATAATTGGGTATTGGCAGCAAACTTGCTACAATATTACCTATAAGGTCCCTTTCACATGGCTGGCCCGCTCGGATCCACTTGTCCATTTTTCAGGCGGATCCGAGCAGGCCATCCATTGACTCCTATGGGGAGGCGGGTGTCAGCGGAGATGTGTCCGCTGACACACGTCTGCCATCTGATCCGCTAAATCCAGACGTTCGCCATCCATCTTGGCGGATTGGATGAGATCTGATGAAAATGCACATGAATTGGCTGGGACATTGACAGACCTGGATTTGCTGGAGTGATTGTTTCTGGGCACCGAAGTTGCTCGTACAGTTCCTGCTGGTGCGCTCTTACTTTAGGTGGCCTCTGGCAGAAATCGTAGGACAGATGTTATTTGGTGGAGAAATCTTTAAAGGAGGGCAGTATGCCCACAGTGGATGCAGTGATCTCCTGTCTTAGTCAACATCTTGTCTAGACTTTTAGGACTCAGCAAAAAAAGACTGGAATCTGTTCTGAAAGCTTCTTTTTTCTTTGCTGGCTCTACTATGCAACCTGCTGTGATAGCCATTGACATTTGCCAAAGCCTGAGAAAAAAAAAGTGAAGAAGAAACCGGCGTATGTCCGGAGGAATTTACACAATCACCTCAGGCTTTGTGGTTCGTGGCTCTAGCCAGCAGATTTTGCATTGGGCTTTGTGTTCAGTTCACAGACGCAGCTGCAGGGTTCTGTGGTTAAAAAGCTAGTCTGCTGAGCTGCCTTGTAAAACCACTTTCCACAGAGCTGCTCCCTACTAGTGAAATGACTATGCTGACAGCTCCCCTGTTACCTTTCTACCTTCTTTTCTGAAGATCAATGATTGTGTCGCTGCCAGATGCCCCATTGTTTTTATGTGAGCGTGACACCAAAATTGGGTTGTAGAGCCTTGCGATCTGTAGTTCCACCCTGGAGGCCTTCCTCAACAACCAGCTCAAACTGCATCCAATCAATTTTGTTCAAAGGTCAAAGCTGAGGTGTAAAAGACCATTCATGACAGTTCTGTGCCTTTGGTCAAACCCTTATGTTTGCAAAACCTACTTTTGGCTTCTGTTCCACAATCCAGAATTCCCAGCCTCCTTACAAAAGGCAACCAGTAAAAACAAACCAACATTGCTGGTTGAACTAGATGGACTTAAAGCGGAGTTCCACCCATTTAAAAGTCAGCAGCTACAAAAAGTGTAGCTGCTGACTTTTAATAATCAGACACTCACCTATCCCATGGTCCAGCGATGCAGGCACATGAATCCCCGCTCCTCTCCCACTCCTCTATGTAGCGCCGGCATTCTACCGGCTGCTTGCGCGAGCTGCTTGCTATGAATGGCTGGGCAATCCTCTAGGACCTGCGATGTGTCCCAGAAGATTGCAGGGAGGGAGAGGTGAACTTCCTTCTGGCGCTCCGGCGCCAGGGGAGGAAGTGGGAGCTGGGTGCCTGTAAAAACAGGGTACCCCCTCCCCCCCAAATGTGGCATGTCAGGGGGTCACCTACGCTTAAAGGGGGAGTTCAATTTTTGGGTGGAACTCCGCTTTAAACATGACTAACTAATCATTTATGTAACTATGTACGTAACTTGGCCATTCGTTTAAAATACTTTTGCCCTTAGTTTTCATTTCTTCATGTGGGTTCCGATAAATAAAGGTGTATTGGTATGAATTTTATTTTATCAAATGTTTTGAGACTTTGATTACCTGTCAACACACACTACTTTAAGCAAACATTTGGGCAAACAAAGGCAAGTTATTATGTGTCAGACTGAAATCACATGTGAAAGTAAGGCATGAGTTCTGATACAAATAATAGGTGAGAATAATAAATATCATTGATAAAATTTTAAAGAAGACAAGTGCTAAGAAATATGGGGTCTGTTGTTTCTGACCTCTTTCTTAAAGTGTTGGTGGACTGGCTGCCTGAAACAAGCCAAATAACTAGTATTTCCCTTAGGAAAGTTCACCTTACACAATTATCTCATTCCACACTTTCAATAATCAATGCTACTAATCACATGGCCTGGATAACCTACCATTTCCACCTTTTTAGATTGACCCACAACAATCTCTTTGATCTTATCCTTGCTGCTCTTTAGGATCTCTAAATCCCGGGGGGCCATCTGGTATTCCAAAGGAACCACAGCTTTCCTGGCTCTGGTCTACTTCTTCTGGCTTTCTGAACTGTTATATCAGGCACAAACTGACTTTACTGGCCAAGAGTAGACATACCAAAGCCTAACCATGAAAACTGCTTATGATTTGCTCCCCTAAGATTAAAGCTATATCAAACCCCAATAAAAAACTGAAGAAAAATTCTCATTATTGCTTATTGTATTGAGAGTGCTCTGTTATGCGGCGTACACACGCTCGGACTTTCCAGCGGAGGTCCACCGGACTTTCCGAGCGTGTGGACTTGCCCACACATGCCCGGACTTTTCCGGCGGACAATCCGCGGGAAAAAGTCTGCGGGACTTTTGAAATGAACGGACTTGCCGACACACGTAACTGCAGGTAGACGGGACTAGCGAAGGCAGTGAATGCCGCCGTGCTAGCCCCATCACCTGGTATGGATTTAAAGGGGAATCCCTACGCTGAAAAAACAGCGTGGGGGTGCCCCCAAATCCATCTCAGACCCTTATCCGAGCATGCAGGGACCTGAGGAAATGGGGGCTGTGCGCCTCCCCCCACCCCAAAGCCGCACAGCCAGCAGTATCAAAATATCAAAAAAAGGCAATAGACCTCAAGGGGTGTAAATACAAAAGTGTCAATAGATACAAAGTGTGTGTGCTCGGTGATGACCTGGACATCACTCACTAGCAAGCAGACTATGAATATATTTTATGAATTTTGATGGCAAACCGCTCTTCCTCAGAGCTTAGATCTCCTGCCTATATGTCTCATGCATTAATAGACATATGTTTTGCTTCAAGTCTACAAACTATGGTATGTATATTTGAAAATTGATCAATCCTGATGTATTGATGGCCTATCTCATTTCTTGAAGTTGTAATTTTTTTGTCACAATTTTTTAGAAAATTAAGAAATTAAATAAAATTTGTGTTTTTATTCACAATTTTTTACATACTGACAACAGTGCAGTACAGCGTCATCCTATCACTGGTGTGGCAGTGATCAAGGATACTGACTGGCGACTGGTGTAAAAAAAAAATAATAATAATTCAATATACAGTATAAGCAAATAATATTTTATTAAATTTTTGCAAACATTTTTTTCTTTATTTTCTTTTTTCTTTTTACATACTTCCATTAGAGTAGTTTAGTGTCACCATACACTATTTTTGGTGGGGGGGCTGGAGCTCCGCTTTAATTTTTATCAGTAAAATCAATTATTCATTACATTACCAATTACCGTATATCAAGCAGTATCATAATTGATCCAAATCTCTTAACCGGTTCATAGCCGAAAAACGTCTATAACACGGTCGGATAATTCTGGGAGGGTGTACTATAACGTCTTACCAGAATCGCACTCCCGCGCATTCCCCTGCGGAGCGCACCCAGGAATGTCCATGACCGTCGGGTCTCCCAGACCTGGCGTGTCACGGATCAGATTAAAGGGCCAATGAAAGTGGCCCTTTACCACAGGATCACTCTGTCAAATGACAGAGTGATAAGTTGTAAACAAACCGCAGCATGTCCGGTTGGGCTCCTCCCCTCTTCTCACGCCGATCGGCACAGCATGTGAGCAGAGGAGGGAGTGGGTACAGCAGTGCTGTGGGCTGGATCTGAAGTGCCCACAGCACTGATCTGTGCACATCCATCCACATTCATGCTCAGCCATGCTCCATCCCTGGCTCATCCATCCTCATTAATGCTCCATCCCTGGCTCATCCATCCACATTCATGCTCATCCCTGCTCCATCCCTGGCTCATCCATCCACATTCATGCTCCATCCCTGGATCATTCATCCACATTCATGCTCCATCCCTGGCTTATCCATCCACATCCATGCTCATCCATGCTCCATCCCTGGCCCATCAATCCTCAATCATGCTCATCCATGCTCATCCATCCCCATCCATGCCACATGAGTGATCATCCGTGCCACATCCATGCCACATGAGTGATCATCCATCCATGCCACATCAGTGATCAACCGTGCCACATCCATGCCACGTCAGTTCTCATCCGTGCCACATCAATTCTCATCAGTGCCACATCTATGCCACTACAGTGCCCATCAATGCCTAACAAAAGTGTAGTAGCAGGTCAAATTAGATTTGAAATGTATGTCCCTAGAACACCATCAGGTATTCCCTCTATGTTGACCCTCTGTATGTGACCAGGCTGTGTAAAAGTCTCACACATGTGGTATCGCCATACTCAGGAGGTGTAGCAGAATATACAGTATTTAGGGGTGTCATTTTTGCTATGTACATGCTATGTGTAAGAAATATCTTATAAATGGACAACTTTGTGTAAAAAAATAAATAAATGTGTTTTTATTTTTGTGACGGACCTCGTACCCAATATGTCCGCCGTAACTGCTTCCTCTGTCCGGTACCACACAATCCAAGACCCCCTTAGCTTACCCAGTCACCAGACAACACCAGTGTAGGGTACATCAGGAATGAATCTTTATTTGACATGTCACACTTATATACAGTTGACAGATGACTCAAGCCTAACCTAATTAGCATGAGCTAATTATCTTAATCAACACTGGGCTCCTTCATTCAATTGCAGGGTTAATTAGCACACACAACAATAGGTGACACACTTCTACAAGCCAGACTATACTCAATTACATAACACAGGTGGCTGGAGTTTATGAGTCATGACATTAGCGTCTCTTGCTAATATGCCAAATACACATACAGATTCTATGTGTATTGGGGGCCAGCATGGACCTGAATCCAAGTATCCCCAGCTCAGGGGTCCCAGGCCTGCAGCTCAAAGAGCACTGTTCCCCCAAATGGCAGGGCCCATAATCCCAAGGCAACAGGCTCGCACTCAGTCCCCTCCAACAGCCTGTGTCTCGGCCAGGTCCGTCACATTTCTCCCCTTTCGGCAGGAGACTAACACAGGAGGAGACCCCAGACGGGTTGACTCCGAAGTTAGTCAGTGGTTCCAGTCCTCTAATGCCTGTACCCACACAGTACCCCAAACAAATTGTTCCAAACAGAGCACGACTCACCCAGCCAACTTCTGCCTCTCTCATAGAACATATCCGCCGCTGGGGAGAGGCCTGGACTGGCCCTTCTCCCTGGAGTCTTTTCAGCCGCTGGAGAGAAGACAGGGTGACTGGGCTCACTCCATCATGCTGTTGGGGATCTGGGCCGACAGCCCAGCATCCCTGGGGTATACAGGTGGGGACTGCAGTCCCATCCCCCTTTACAGGAAATCTGCCCTCTGTTAGTTGTGGGCAGAGGCCAGCAGCACTTTGTTCCGTTGCCAGCAGTTCAGGTGGGTGTAGGAGCTTCCCTACATCATCTCCTCCAGCTAACTGTTGGGGAGAGAGGCCGACTGCCCCGGCTTCCTGGAACTCCACAGTTGTTGCTGGTGCTGGACAGAGGTGGGTAGCACTCTGCCCTGTTGCCAGCACTTCTGCTGGGGACTCCACATCCTCCGCTCTGGCAAACCATTGGGGCAGGAGGCTGGCTTCCTTTTCCATTCCCTCATCTGGCTGCTGGGATGACATGTCTGTGGTATTGTCTCCCAGGTGCACGGATCTTTGCTGGGGAGGAAAGATCGCTTTCTCCACCCTGGCCGACTGTTGAGGAGGGACAACAAACACCTCCTCTCCCTTCTCCCCCTGTATCTGCTGCTGGGAAGCGATCGCCACCTTCTCACCCTGAGCCTCCAAAACTGACACAGGTGTGGGGCAGAGGTCTTGGACCCTCTGTCCGGTGGCCAGCGCTTCAGCTGGGGAAGTTCCTTGTAACTCCCCAGATACTGCTGTTGATGCTGGGCAGAAGTTAGCAGAGCTCTGCCCTGTTGTCAGCACTTCAGGTTTAGGGACGGCAATCTCCAGAGTTTCCACTGCCGATTCTCTTGCATGCTGCTGGACAGGCATATTCCTCCATCCAACCTCGTTTTGTTCAGTAACAGGTTTGTCAAGGTCAGTCAGCACTTGCTGCATCCGCCATAAGACCTCTGCATCCATAGCTGCGGGGGCAGGTGGGCAAAGCACTCTGTTACTATGCCACATTGCTGACTCTTCAGCCAGGATTTCAGAGCTGTCTGCTGGTATTTCCTGATAGTCCCAGGCAAAGGGAGCCCCACCCTGCTGCTGAGCAGAGTCTAGCAGCTGTATGTAGGCGATCTCAAGCTCCCATTCCTGAGCGGCCAGGAACTCCAAATCTTCCTGTGCCCAGAGCACTTCCGAGACGTTCAATCTTTGCTCTCTGTGCTCCATTATTTCCTCCAAACGCCACTCCAGATCACTCCCAAAGTCGGGGTCCTCGGACAGCCTCCAGTACAACAATCCCAGGCCATTATAATCAAAGCCTTCTGTGGGCCTGTCATCCGCTGTCCACGGGCACACTTGGGCTACATACCACCGGAGGGCTCTGTAGCTCTCGTCCAAACGCATTTCTGCCCGGATCAGCCTGCTTAACTCCGCTGTCCACTCCTGCTTCGGTTGTTCCCCCAATAATAACATTCGTACTTCATACTGCGACCAGTACCTTACATGGATGGAGGGGAGAACTTTTCCCTGGTGTCGCTGCTCACAGGCTAGCGCTTCTTTCCAGAGTTGTAGGCGAACAGAATCATACCATCCCAGCAGGACCTGCACCGATACTGGTCCTCTGTGCTGTATCCGCATCTCTCGCAACCTCCTTCCGAATTCCTCTTCCATGATGACGTATCTGTACCTCTGCTATCCAGGCCTTGGATCCAGGTGATGGTTTGGATGTGTTCACGACAAGGAAGCACGATCCCACCGCTGCCAGCCAATTGTGACGGACCTCGTACCCAATATGTCCGCCGTAACTGCTTCCTCTGTCCGGTACCACACAATCCAAGACCCCCTTAGCTTACCCAGTCACCAGACAACACCAGTGTAGGGTACATCAGGAATGAATCTTTATTTGACATGTCACACTTATATACAGTTGACAGATGACTCAAGCCTAACCTAATTAGCATGAGCTAATTATCTTAATCAACACTGGGCTCCTTCATTCAATTGCAGGGTTAATTAGCACACACAACAATAGGTGACACACTTCTACAAGCCAGACTATACTCAATTACATAACACAGGTGGCTGGAGTTTATGAGTCATGACATTAGCGTCTCTTGCTAATATGCCAAATACACATACAGATTCTATGTGTATTGGGGGCCAGCATGGACCTGAATCCAAGTATCCCCAGCTCAGGGGTCCCAGGCCTGCAGCTCAAAGAGCACTGTTCCCCCAAATGGCAGGGCCCATAATCCCAAGGCAACAGGCTCGCACTCAGTCCCCTCCAACAGCCTGTGTCTCGGCCAGGTCCGTCACAATTTTCTTTACACATTTTCCAAAAAACTTGTGGAAAAAAATTACATGTTCAAAAGACTCATTATGCCTCATAGAATATACCTTGGGATGTTTTCTTTCCAAAGTGTGGTCATATTTTGGGTGTTTCCATTGTCCTGGTGCTCCAGTGCCTTCAAAAGTGTGTAAAATAATTTATGTCCCTAGAACACCTGATGGTGCTCCCTGCATGTTGGGCCTCTCTATGTGGCCAGGCTGTGTAAAAGTCCCACACATGTGGTATCGCCATACTCAGGACTCACTTCATAGCTTTCTATGTTCAACAGATTGGAGAGAATTAAATGATTTTGGACCTTGTTGCTGGGTTAAATCTTCTCTGTTGAAATGACAACCAACAACGTTACTTGTATAGTGCTGGGCTGGAAGTTCCTTTAACCACTTCAGTCCCGGACCATTTGGCTGGCCAAAGACCAGAGCACTTTTTGCGATTCGGCACTGCGCTGCTTTAACTGACAATTGCGTGGTCGTGCGACATGACTCCCAAACAAAACTGACGTCCTTTCTTTTCCACAAATAGAGCTTTCTGTTGGTGGTATTTGCTCACCTTTTGCGCTAAAAACAAAAAAATTGAAAACACATAATTTTTAACTTTTTGCTATAATAAATATCCCCCAAAAATATATAAAAACATTTTTTTTCCTTTAGGCCGATACGTATTCTTCTACATATTTTTGGTGAAAAAAAAATCGCAATAAGTGTTTATTGATTGGTTTGCGCAAAAGTTATAGCGTCTACAAAATAGGGGATAGTTTTATGGCATTTTTATTAATCATTTTTGTTTTTACTATTAATGGCGGCGATCAGCGATTTTTATCGTGACTGCGAAATTATGGCGGACAATTTTGACACATTTTTGGGACCATTCACATTTATACAGCGATCAGTGCAGTTAAAAATGCATTTATTACTGTGTAAATGTGACTGACTGGCAGTGAAGGGGTTAACACTAGGTGGCACTGTAGGGGTTAAGTGTGTCCTAGGGAGTGATTCTAACTGTTGGGGGGAGGGACTGTCTGTGACACATCACTGATCACCGCTCCCGATTACAGGGAGCTGTGATCGGTGACAGTGTCACTAGGCAGAACGGGGAGATGCTTGTTTACATTAGCATTTCCCAGTTCTTCCTCTCCGTGAGAGGATCGCGGGTATCCCCACAGACATCGAGTCCGCGGGACCCACGATCCTACTGGCGGCAAAGTTCAAATGGACATACAGGTACGCCCATTTGCGCAGCCGTGCCATTCTGTCGATGTATATACAGGCGGCGGTCGGGAACCGGTTAAGCAGCTCAGCAGACAATTTTTTTTTCCTGAGGCTTGTTTCTCTCTTCCCTGCAATGATAGAAAACACATAGAGAGAGGGGAAAAAAGGATTTAGATTTGCTGCTACTGCAGCCTGGATCCATCCCTAGCAACCGGGCTAGTGAGGATTGTGATTGGGCACCAAAGCTGTTGTAGGTAACCCCCACTCTCTGGAGCCAGCAGATGGGAGAGAAAAGGCTGCTGGTCCCCAAGGGGGAAAGGGATAGGGGTAGCTGTATATGTGCTACTGTGAGCCTGGAGGGACAGGACTGACAAAACAAGATTTTTCCCAGCACACTTACCAGCTAGCCATCAAAAAAAGCAAAACAAGTGCACTGTCTAACAATTTACAATAAAAAAAAAACGTTCCAGTTGAGCAACACCATAAGTCTAGCACAGCAAAATGGCGGCTAAAGGTGTCCAATGTGTATCAGCATCAATTACAGCAAGCTAAACAGAAAATGGCAACCACTCCAATTTATAACTGCCTTTTAAAGTAAAGTACACATGGAAGGGCTTTGCACAGAACAAGCAAAAGAAACATTTTCCCTGCACACTTACCAGCTAGCCAGCAAAAAGAAAGATTACACTGTCTAGCCATTTGCACTAAAAACAGATGTTTCAGGTATCCTGCTTGAGAAAAGAGTCATTGAAGGGTCAAGTCCACCTGACACACAGTGAACACCTCCATATTTACCCCTGGGAGATCCAACTTTTCAGTCAGTTCCATTGAGAACATTTGCCGCTTTGGGTTCCTTCAGCCACTAGTTAGGACACCAATTTAGGGAAGATTAGGTCTAGAAAAGTTAAACAAGTGCTGATAACCACAATTTTATGAAGCCACTGAATACCAATATAGCATCATTACAAGCATGAGGAGTGATGGCGCGTACACACGACCTGACTTTCCGGCAGACTAGGTCCGACAGACTTTCGGCCGAGTTCCGACGGACTTTCCGAACGGACTTGCCCACATATGAATGGACTAAGTCCGTTCGTAAGTCCGTTCATTTTTAACGTGATGGCGTAAATGGGACTAAATTAGGAAGTTCAATAGCCAGTAGCTAATAGCTTCCCTTGCGTCGTATTTGGTCCGGCACATAGACGAACGGTTTCCCGATTTCAGTCCGTCGGAATTGAGTCCGCCGGATAGATCTGAAACATGTTCTATTTCTAGGTCCGTCTGATTTTTTCCCCGAAAAACAAACGGATTAGCCCACACGCGTTCGGATTGTCCAATGGACTAATCCCTTTGGACCTAGTTTGCTGGAAAGTCCGGTCGTGTGTACGCCGCATAAGGCTGTATCTCATAGTTGGGGTAACCATTAACAATGTGCCCTGTATATATACAATGAACATAGCAACGTGCCTTCTATGTAGATGGATTACTGGGACAATATAGGTGTTAGTGTTGAATCTGTTGGCCTTCAAGTCTCCTATGATCACCCCTGGATGGTAGGGTTCACTTGTGGGCGGGGTATACTGCGCCCTTGCATGTGGGGTAACACCTCCCCAAAGACATGCTAATCAACGCCCGAGACCAGGCGGAGCCCGCAGTCATGTGAATAATCAAACATTAAGGCAGTTCCCAACTCAGAGATGAGCCACTTGTGTGCAGTAATAATGTACAGAGTTCCTCAGTGAGATGTTTCAACCGATCGTGTGAAAGGGGCCTTAGGGTTATAAAAGGGCTCGGGCACCCTGGGATGGGAAGGATTGTGCCTAACAGAGGAAGTGTTTTAGAGTGGAATAATTAAAGAGAACCTGTGTCTACTAGTCACTGTATACACTGCAAATATATGATATGCAACATTGTACCCACAAAGTGTTCGTAAGTAGCACACAAATGACAGTCTCACAGATACATACCCCAGGATAAAGGATCATTTTTTCAAAATATAATAATTACTTTTCTGCACACAATAAAACATTATTTGGAGCCTTAAAGCCTCCCAGCACAGAATTGCTATGCTGATTTATTATTATACAGGATTTATATAGCGCCAACAGTTTGCGCAGCGCTTTACAATATAAAAGGAGACAATACACCAACAGTACAATTCAAAACAAGAGGGTTAGAAGGGCCCTGCTCCTGCGAGCTTACGGTCTAAGAGGGAAGGGCTGGTGAAACAAAAGTAGGGACTGATGAACTGATGAGGGGAGTAGAAGATTTGTTTATTAGCTGGAGGCAGAGTAGACCTCCCTGAAGAGATACGTTTTCAGGGCTCATCTGAAGTGGAGAGAGTAGGAGATAACCGGAAAGATTGGGGTAGTGCATTCCAGAAGATGGGAGAGACTCTGGAGAAGTCCTGGAGACGAGAGGAGACAAGGGAGCTAGAGAGCAGAAGGTCATGGGAGGAGCAGAGAGGACAGTCTTGGTGATATTTGGAGATAAGATTGGTGATTTAGCTATTGTGAATTGTAAATGGCTTTGTATGTTATTGTTAGTGTTTTGACCTTTATTTGTTGGGCAATGGGAAGCCAGTGGAGGGATTGGCAAAGAGGAGTGGCGGACACTGAAAGGCTGGTAAGGTGGATGAGTCTGGCAGCGACATGTACATAATATAACTGAATACTAAGATTAATAGGTAAAATTGATCTAGGGAATATTCTGGGAATATCCGATTGTCTATTGGAGGATCAGGAAGGAATCTTTTCCGCTGCTGGAGCAAATTAAATCATGCTGTAGCACTACCCGCATGAGGGCTGCTTACCAAATCTGTACCCCACTGGTGGCCCTGACCCTGCAAGTCCTCCGACACCTCTGACACCCTGGGTTCAGACATTTTTGGTGATATTCAAGGTACACACAATTTAAGTGCAATAGTTGAGCTTTGTTTACTGAAAAGTTAGAAACATGGGATTCCAGTATCATAAACTTAGCCCTTGAAAGGTTTCAATATAGCACACATATGTCAAACACAAGGCCCGCGGGACAAATCCAGGCTGCCAGGGCTTGTAATGGGGCCCTCGCACCCAGTTTTGCAGGATGAACGTGGCGGAACTAAATTCCCCCACCTCCGTCTAGCGCACTGTTGCTCCCCCCTGTCACTTGTAAACAGGGCCGGGCTGGGAATAAAAACTAGCCCTGGAAATAATTTCATACCAGCCCCATAGCATTATTATACCAGCCCAACAGCGTAGCATCATTATTTTCTTGTTCATAAAAGGGAAAACCATGCATTTTAAAGCACATTTTAAGAGTATATTATACTCACAAGTGCCCATCAGTGCAGCCTCATCAGTGCCCATCAGTGCAGCCTCATCAGTGCCCATCAATGCAGCCTCATCAGTTCCCATAAATGCAGCCTCCCCAATGCCCATCAATGCAGCCTCACCAGTGCCCATCAATGCAGCCTAACTAGTGCCCATCAATGCAGCCTCACCAGTGCCCATCAATGCAGCCTGATCAGTGCCCATCAGCTCAGCCTCACCAATGACCATCAATGTATCCTCACCAGTGCCCATCAATGCATCCTCACCAGTGCCCACCAGTGCCCATCAATGCAGCCTAACTAGTGCCGATCAATGCAGCCTCACCAGTGCCCATCAATGCAGCCTGATCAGTGCTCATCAGCTCAGCCTCACAAATGACCATCAATGTATCCTCACCAGTGCTCATCAATGCAGCCTCACCAGTGCCCATCAATGCAGCCTCACCAGTGCCCATCAATGCAGCCTGATAAGTGCCCATCAGCTCAGCCTCACCAATGACCATCAATGTATCCTCCCCAGTGCCCATCAATGCATCCTCACCAGTGCCCGTCAGTGCAGCCATACCTGTGCTCATCAATGCAGCCTAACTAGTGCCCATCAATGCAGCCTCACCAGTGCCCATCAATTCAGCTTGATCAGTGCCCAACAATGCAACCTGATCAGTGCCCAACAATGCAGCGTCACCAATGACCATCAGTGCAGCCTGATCAGTGCCCATCAGTGTAGTCTGATTACTGCCCACCAATGCAGCCTGATCAGTGCCCATCAATGCAGCATCACCAATGCCCATCAGTGCAGCCTGCTTAGTGCCAATCAGTGCAGCCTGATCAGTGCCCATCAATGCAGCCTCACCAATGCCCATCAATGCAGCCTCACTATTGCCTATCAATTCAGCCTCATCAGTGCCCATCAATGCAGCATGACCAGTGCCCACCAGTGCAGCCTTACCGTTGCCCACCAATGCAGCCTGATCAGTGCCCATCAGCTCAGCCTCACCGGTGCCCATCAATGCAGCTTCACCAGTGCCTATCAATTCAGCCTGATCAGTGCTCATCAATGCAGCCTGATCAGTGCCCACCAGTGCAGCCTTACTTGTGCCCACCAATGCAGCCTGATCAGTGCCCATCATCTCAGCCTCACCAGTGCCCATCAATGCAGCCTCATCAGTGCCCATCAGTTCAGACCCACCAATGGCCATCAATGCAGCCTCACCAGTGCCCATCAATGTAGCCTCATCAGTGCTCATCAATACAGCCTAATCAGTGCCCATCAATGCAGCCTAATCAGTGCCCATCAGTTCGGTCTTACCTGTGCTTATCAATGCAGCCTGATCAGTGCCCATCAGTTCAGCTTTGCCAGTACCCATCAGCGCAGCATTGCCAGTGCATGGAGAGAGGAGCAGCCGGTTTAAACAGAGCGGGGATCTCCCGCTTACCTGGCGTGGCTGCTGTGTCATACAAAGTCCTGCCTCCTGGGCCGGCTCATATGATGGACATCACACTTCCTGGCATTGAACCAGTGTGACATCCATAATAGGAGCCAGACCAGGAGGCGGGACTTTGTATGACACTGCAGATGCGCTAGAAATGTGGGAGCTCTCCACTCTGTGTAATCTGGCGGTGCTTAACTCCCTTCCCTTCAGGGGCAGCCCTTGCATCCACCCAGGATGGGCCATGCAAAGCGGCCCCAGGGCAGGCGGCCTACTGGGAAATCTCCTGCTATCCTGGTAGGCCAGTCTAGCCCTGCTTGTAAAAACAGAAGTCTTCTATGTTTACAAGGGAAGGCTGTGTTCTCAGTGGCTCCCAGTACTAACAGATCCCTGCATGCACTCAGGGTGGGGGCAGATTTGAAAGAGAGAAAACAATCTCACTGTAAGGCAAGGCAGAGCCGCCTACACAGGGAGGTACTAGACCCGAGACAGGTAGGAGAGAGATGCAAGGAAGCTTTAGGGGGGGCTTCCATGCACATCCCTGAACTCTGTACATTACACACTCCTAAACTCTTCACTCTGTATGTAGTGAAAGGCGGAACTCAGCACTCTGTATGTAGTCTAATCCTGAACTCTGTGCTCTGTATGTAGCACACCCCAGATACAACATGATGCGGTCCACAATGAAAATTGGGTTTGACACCCCTGCTCTAGCAGGTGATACTAATGATATAGGACAGGAGAACAAAATAGTAACTGATTGCAGGATATAAAGACTACTCAAAAAACACTCTGTTTAGTTAGAGACCTGTGGTAACAGGCAGGAGAAGGGCAGAGGAAGGACTTTTCTAATGTCAAACTGCTCCCTCCTGTTGCCTCAACACCACAGGTAAGATAAAGCAGAATGTTACAACACTGTTCTTACATCAATTAAACTATTAAACCTTGGTGGCCAATGTGACAGGTGGGGGGGCAGTGTGACAGGTGGGGGCAGTGTGAAATGTGGGGGGGGGCAGTGTGAAATGTGGGGGGGGGGGGCAGTGTGTCAGGTGGGGGACAGTGTGTCAGGTGGGGGACAGTGTGCCAGGTGGGGGACAGTGTGTCAGGTGGGGGGCAGTGTGACAGGTAGGAGGCCAGTGTAACAGGTGGGGGGGCAGTGTGACTACATTAACTTACCTGACCACTACATTGACCGACCTGACCACTACACTGACCCAACTGACCACTACAGTGATCTACCTGACCACTACACTGACCGACATGATACCAACAATGATCTACCTGACCCCTACAATGACCTATCTGACACCTACACTAACATACCTGATTTCTGCTAACTGTGGCTGGAAAGTCATGCACATCTACAGCCCTCAGTACAGCCCTGCTCAGACAAATCCCCCCGTTCCCCAGTACAATGTACATCAGTGGATTCCCTCACCTCTCCATGTCTTCCACCATCAGGCTCTCCCCAGCACCAGACAGTTAGTATTTCTTTGTGGTCCTGCTACCCAGCAGCTCCTTGGTATCCCCCCCTGGACGGGAGGTCCACCAATTGCCATTGTACCTCTTCTATGATCATCTGCACCATGCACCTCCCCTCCCCCCCTGCTGTTCTCACACAACAGCCTGTACCAGAGGGGGCAGGATGGCTGGACCAGAGCAATCCCAGGCAGGGGAGGGAGAATATGGTGCTGCATAGGAACGCAGGTTGCAGGGATATGCCTCATCCGAGGTTCAGAGGGAGGCCGCAGCACAGCACACTCGGAGCGGCACAAAAATAATTCCCCCCCCCAAATGTCCGGCTCCCCCCTACGCTACGCTACGCCACACCCTAGGTGGCTGCTGTCAGAAACCATGAAATTAGGCAGAGACAGAAGTACAGTTAAATCACACTTGTTTAATAATAAAAGTAAAAAGAACAAACGTAGTCAAAACATAGCCAAAGTTCAGTAACCGGAACAGATAGTCAGCCAAGCCAGAAGTCGGGGATCAATGTAGTGGAACAGCAAGCAGGATCTGGAGCCATAAGGGATGTCAACAAAGCAGGTCTTGAACAGGATCGCAGGAGAACTTTCTGTGATGTTGACCAAGGCAGAGGCAGAGCTCCTCTGGACTGGGCAGCTTAAGTAGGCAGGACTGACGAGCAGGATATCATCTACAGCTGAGTAACCGTGGAGAGAGATGGGAGCTGGCAATTAGTCGACAGCTGAGCAGCCAGCCCAGAGAAGGAAGGGCAGAGCCCAGCCCTAAAAACTGCCCAGTTCACCTAGTAGCAGCGCTGGCCCTGGGTGTCCTGTGAAAAGAGGAACGTTTTTGCTGCTCCACATAGAGTCAGTGTAGCACCAGGTCCTACAGGCTTAGGCAAAAGAACAAGGCAATGGTGTCTGCTTTCAGTGTCTCTGTGGTAATAGAATGGGCCAGTGTCCGCTCACCAGTCCCAATGACTCTTGGTAAGGGAAGTGCCGTAAGTCTTTATGATAGGCCTCGGTAGAGTCCTGCTCAAGGGATAAAGAGATAATGCGGTCTGGCGTAACACTGTGCTTCATCTCGGCTGGATTTGGCATGCACGTGTGAAGAGCGGCCTCCAGGCTGCCACTGAACAGTCAGAAGTAGCTGGCAGTTGATGCTCCTGCACCCGCATGTGATGACTCTATCTCTCGCCCTCTAACACAGGCTGCGACTCAGCCACAGCACACTCCCAGCATCCTCTTCTTCCTCCCCAGCCAACTGGTATTTGTAGTTCTAAACCGTCCAGCTGAATGCAAATATTGTCTCCCTGGACTATACGTCCCAAGATGCTTTGCTTTACTTTTAGAACTCTATCTTCAAGATCTGACAGCACAGAGTCCAGGCCACACACTAGGAGAGAACAGCTTCACAGCAGCAATGCTGCACAGTGTCTCCTGACAATGCAGGCAACATTAGCCAGCTCCTGGCTACGTCGCTTTGCTGTTTTTTTTGCCTTCCTCTGGGTAAACTGTAGGTATAGGATTATATATATATATATGGGATTTTTTTCCTCTTTTATTGGTTGAACTAGAAGGACTTGTGTCTTTTTTCAACCAGACTATGTAATTATGTAACTATATGTACTGTAATTATGCACATATGTGGCAGTATGGCATTAAAACCCACTGCCTTGCTGTCACCTATATGGGTACAGCTCACATAAAATGGATAATTTTCTGAAAACTGGGCAAAATATAAATTAACATGGAAAGGCAAATAGTTTCTAAAAGCTGCCAGCATGAAAAAAACTATTCCAGAATTGCAGGATCCTGATGTGCAACATTGTTTTCTCAGTATTTGCCTTTCCATGTTAATGAATACTTTGTCCAGATTTCAGAAGTGACAGGTGAGAGTGTGACTGTACAGTGTGAGACAGATTCATCAGCAATTATCAATGGACTCTTATTCCTTCTTTCCTGATTACTTCATTTCCTCCATCTCATCTCTGTCTTCCTCAGGGGCGGCTGACCAGCAAGCAGCACTGGGGGCCAACCCGTCTTTCTCTTCTCTTCTCACTCCCTGGCTGGACTCTGGAGTGGATTCATATGTGGTGGGCTAATGGTAGTAGAATAGATGGGGTACTGGGGGTTCAGTCATGTCAGTCCCTATTGGTTGAAGCAGAGGGATGGAGGTAGCACAACTGCATTATTCCTGTGTCCCGCCTCATGCTGGGCCTAGGGTTGGTAAGTCTGAATGCTACCCTGAGCCCTGCCACTTCTGGGAACAGAAATGGGGAAACTTTTTATCCAAGGAGAGGCTCCTGAAAGCGGGGTCTGTCCCCAGAATCCGGTCACTTTCTGGGACCAAGTAAACTTTATTGCAACAGCAAGTCACATACAAAGTTGTGTGTCGGTCCCTTTCTATTACGCAAAACTGATTGAACACTTAAACAGGAATAACTAACTGTCCAAAATTACTCTATGCTATTATATATAAAGCAAAGCAAAAATTTGGGCTGCAATTCCTCTTAAATTGATTTTAGATTAAAAATGTCTAAATATGAGCTCTGGAGGTAACTAAACTGCTGAATGGGTGCTGATATTTGTTCTACCTGGAGGCTTGAAGACAAATATTTTAATAAATATATGTGGTATCAGGTATGTGTTCCTAAGAAAGATGTGACTGCTACATTTAATTTTAATTAAAACTTTATTTACTCAACTTCTTTTTCTTTATTATATAAGCCAACCCGTTCTTTGTAGAGTAGACCTCCACTGAAGTCTTCCAGCTGTATACATTCTCATAACCAACTGAACCACCTGGTAAGTATATGCTGGAATTTTGTTATCTTATTTTTATTCTCAATTTAATTATTGATAAGGAAAGAAACCTTCGTTTTCAAATTTCAGGTAAAATTTAAATTACTCTTGTCTTAATTTTTATTTTAAATGATGGCAAGGTTCCTCATATAATTTTCTTCATTATGGCTTGTTTTGCACAATTAAATTTTTTAGTTAATTTCTTTAACCTTAAACTGCATTTAAGGAATCCATTGTATCGCTATAATGGTAATGTACTAAATAATAAACTTTTTATATCTTTATAAAAATGATTGATGCATTTATGTGACATACTTTAGTATATACATGGGAACCCCCGCTTTAAAATCCCATTTCTTTTATATATTCTCCTTTATTACTTACAGGCTGGTGTTCCCTATGGTATATATATATATATATGGACTCAAACCATAGGGAACACCAGCCGGTAAGTAATAAAGGAGAATATATAAAAGAAATGGGCTTTTAAAGTGGTGGTTCCCACGGATATATTAAATTATGTCACATAAATGCATCAATCATTTTTATAAAGATATAAAAATTTTATCATTTAGTACACATAATATTTTATATTAAAAAGAGAAAACAGGGCAACTGTAGGCCCATATATATATAAAAACACATTTACGTTCTAAGAACACTTCAGACAAAGTATCACACGTGCTACACGGGTTCTGCCAACATGTTTTGCGGTATAGGCCGCTTCTTCAGGGCTTTATTATCCGTGTGTGAATCAAAACATCTAGAGTATTGGGTGTGTTCGAGCCAGTGGGAGACCATAACCAAACACTTCACCTTGCTGATGTAGTGCATAGGCAGGACCCAATCATCACATATATTATCTGAGTGGAAAAGTGACAGCACAGAGCATATTTGAAGATTAAGGAGCGGGACTCAGGGCAAAATCCAAAATCTGTATAAGCCACCAACAAAGATAAAGCCACCTGATGTAGATAGCATTCAATCCAACTTCATCGAATCTGTTATGCAAGAGAGGTCAGTGCAAACGCTCAAGGCACCAGGGATCTCTGCAGGGGATGTCTCGGTCTCCCAGCCTCTACGTTTTTTTATACCAATGTTCTTAGTGATTTATTATGCTGTAGATCTACACATCTGGAATTTTGTAGGCTCTCTGGGCTTTATTTAGCTTAATTGTTAAAATTCGGATGGCGCTTATTCAAACAGCTTTTTAATAGAAACATTTCATATAGTTGTTAAATCATATTACTTTAATCCCCATTTAATGTTCTTGTGCATTCAGTATATCCTCTGCCTTGTGAATAATTCAGTAAGAAAGTCTTTTTTTTTTTTTTAAAGCACAAATGTCTCTTCTTTCCCTGGTTAGCTTGGGTTTTGGGCTCTAAAGTTCCTTCACAGCTCGTAGTGGGGTCCCGTAATAAGTACCTGTTGGTAGGCTGATTAGTGGTTCTTTGGTTAAATTTATTTTTGGTACTTCTTAAACTACCCTTTAAGGATGAGAAATGTTTAAAGATAAAAGGTACTCATTTACTTGTATCAAAATCGAAAAAAATTTGAAAATTAAAAAAATATATAAAACCTAAGGAACATAAAAGGTATAGTAACAAAAATGTTTTGTGTAAGTCAGTTTTGTGTGTGCAGATATGTGGAAATGTGTGTCCGAGTGTTAAAAAACTATTGGTGTAGTTCAAATCTTTCTTACAAGCCAACCAGTAGAAGAGGGGGATGGCATATTACTCTTCAGTACATAGCAAAACCTAAAACCAGCCATAGACGGTTTGAAACTTGTCCAATTTACCAGGAACCAACCGAGATTCCAACCATGTATGGACAGGCTGAATGTACCCAAGTTGATCAATTGATTAACTTGTGTACAACTAGCCTGCCGGATTTTACATGTGATTATTGCTAGCAGCTGTTATAGCCACT
Source organism: Lithobates sylvaticus (assembly GCA_028564925.1). Lineage (NCBI taxonomy): Eukaryota > Metazoa > Chordata > Amphibia > Anura > Ranidae > Lithobates > Lithobates sylvaticus. The sequence goes on along the minus strand of CM053028.1, from coordinate 624,186,182 downwards.
ATCAATAATAACTGTGTTCTCCCAGCAGGAAAGACTTCCCACGCTCCTCCGCCCTGAGATAACAAAGGCTCAGTGGGAGGGATTCCCCTGTCAACACTCTCTGTGTCAACACCTGTGGTTGCAGTAAAGAAATTCGCTCCATCTATGGCCACCCTAACATACTTTCATTGAATTCCAATATCAATCATTTGATTCAAATATTTTTATATATTCTAATATAGTTATACACAAGAGATTATTATTTCATTGTGTGTGCCCTTATTAGGAAATAGTACCGTAGAAAAATTGCATTAATAAGTCATATTCCTTATAATGAACAATTACAGTATTTTACCATAATATTAATAGTCTCCTTCTCCTTCTCTCCAAACCTATAATAAATTAATATCACAGGGACAATTATATGGGGACTTTTTCCCATTCCTACAAGAAAAACCCTAAGGAAACCATTAGGCTTCATGTACACTAGCAGCTCCTAAACTTGAGTTTAGCAGCTTATGGTGTTTTTTGCCAAAGCTCCTAAACTCAACCTCATAAAAGCCTATGTGTCAATGTACACATAGGCTTTTACCAGAGTTTAGGAGCTGCTGCGGTTAGGGGAGCTACAACCTCCCTCAACCTCCCTCACCTGAATATCGAAGAATCACTTTCAGGATAGGAATGTTTTGACCGCCGGCCACGAGAAAACACAAACCGTGGCAAAACCGCAATACAATTGCAGCAAAATTAGGTAGACAAGGTGAGGCAAAAGATATCCCTGTTTATGATAGAAAGCCCTGGAAACCATAGACAATGGAGAATGGAATGTGGGTTTTTGTGAACCAGCTCCAATGGCGTCTAAGAACCTGATGTGATATTCCTTTTGTGGGATTGAGGAATAAGATAGACCCCTTAATCATTGTTTTAATTATGAGTAGCCAGATCCAGTGAGGTCTGTGAAGCATCAAGCAAATCCATTAAAAAAAAAAAAACTCAACCAGCCAATAATAAATTCCAGGTGTATGTGATTCATTATGATGGATTATAGCAAATGAACATGGGACCTTTTTTAATATTGGAACAATTTTTTTTATTTGTACCTAACATTAGGGTGCTTCGTGTTATTTTTTTGTAACATGTTTTCAATTTTGTCTTCTTTTTCTTTCCATGTATCCAAATTATCCACAGAGCCCAAAGATGTTCACCTTGAAGAAATCCCTGTTACTCCTTTTCTTCCTTGGGACCATCAACTTATCTCTCTGTGAGGAAGAGTAAGTATGCATAAGACATTTTATAACAAAAGTATACTTTAAAAAAGTAGACTTTAAAATTTGAAAAGTGATTCTAAAGTCTAAGTATGTATTCAGGGCTGTTGTTAGAAATCACGGGGCCCCATACAGTCTACCTGACAGGTACCCCCTTCCCCGAAACATATCAAAATTATATTTTCATTAAAAATACACAAAAATAACTATTAGTGGACAGAAACATAACATAATTCCTGCTAAATGTAAAAGCTAAAACTGTATTGAGCTCATAAAAAGTGGTATTTACATTGACATAAGTGCTGTGGCCTGTATGGTGTAAATTGCTGTTTTTTTTTTTTTTAAATTTGGCTATTTCTGTGTGCAGGCAGCTTATATTACACTATGGAGATGCAGCAGCTGTACAAACACAGCCTCATGTCTTAATTTGACAGGCATGTGAATGCAGGTAAATAATATAAAGTGCTTCGCGCAAATTAAAATAAATAAAAATAAAAATAAGGCAGTAGTAACGACTAAGTTCCTCTGGGGGCACTAGTCCAGGGATCGGAAAATGCAGCACCAGAGTGGGTGATCAAAGAGATTGCCAATGAATAAGGTGAAGTGATAAATAAAGAAAAAGAACTTCAGTGGTGATAAAAATAAATAACACTATATCTCAAATAAGAGTAAGTAAAAATATCCCTAAATATAAATTTATGTAAATATCACAAAGGGTACACGTCAACACAATTGAAGGTGTGATAATAAAATCCTGTGTGGTTAAAAGGTAATAAAACCTAAAATGTGACAATATAATTCAACCTGAGCGTCATGTGACAGGTAAAACAAATAAGAGTGAGATAATGTGCTAAAAACACTCATGAGTGACCTTAACCACTTTCAGACTGGACCAATTTGCAGCCAAAGGACCAGGCCCCTTTTTGCGATTCGGCACTGCGTCGCTTTAACTGACAATTGCGCGGTCGTGCGACGTGGCTCCCAAACAAAATTGACGTCCTTTTTTTCCCACAAATAGAGCTTTCTTTTGGTGGTATTTGATCGCCCCTGCGGTTTTTATTTTTTGAGCTATAAACAAAAATAGAGCGACAATTTTGAAAAAAATGCATTATTTTTTGCTATAATAAATATCCCCAAAAAATATATAAAAAAAACATTTTTTTTCCTCAGTTTAGGCCGATACGTATTCTTCTACATATTTTTGGTAAAAAAAATCGCAATAAGCGATTATTGATCGGTTTGCGCAGAAGTTATAGCGTTTACAAGATAGGGGATAGTTTTATAGCATTTTTATTAATAATTTTTTTTTTATTATTAATGGTGGAGATCTGCGATTTTTTTTGTGACTGCGACATTATGGCGGACACATCGGACATTTTTGACCCATTTTTGGGACCATTGTCATTTTTACAGCAATTAATGCATTTAAATGCATTGATTTCTGTATAAATGACACTGGCAGTTTAGGGGTTAACCACAAGGTGGCAGTGTAGGGGTTAAGTAGGCCTAGGGGTGTGTTTTTTACTGTGGGGGGGCGTGGCTGTCAGCTAGTGAATGCTGATCTCTGCTCCAATCACAGGGAGCAGAGATCAGCGTCACTAGTTGCTAGGCAGAACAGGGAGATGCTGTTTATCTCGGCATCTCCCCGTTCAGCCGCTCCGTGAGACGATCGCGGGAGTCCCCGCGGCGATCGAGTCCGCGGGGACCGCGGCCGGACTCACGGGGGTCCCGACCGGCGCGCTCCCGATGGCACGGACAGGCTAAAGGAGGGACGTATATATACGCCCTCCTGCCTGTACGTGCCATTCTGTCGACGTATATCGTCGTGCGCCGGTCGGCAAGTGGTTAATTAGAAATAAATAAATAAGACCTGTAAAAGTGCATCAAGTGCAAAACAGTGAACAAATAAGTGAATAAATAGATGAATATGGGCATACAAATAAATGTCCAGAAATGAATAAGTAAATATGGCAATGTCCAGCTTAGTGCAGAAAATGAGACCAAATGGGCTAATATGATGTCCAATAATGGTTTCACTCAGTATGCTGCTGTATTCTTGTAGCCATTCATCTATTTAAATGGGGTGCTCCTTTTCTGGTCTCCCAGAACTCTCACCTTATAAAAGGTCAGATGAGCCTTTCTGGGGTATCCAAGTTAGCCCCTAATTGCGGTTAATGAGGTGTCCTACTGCCGGGTCCTGCCTTATCCTTTCTCCTCAGTATTCAGACCTAAAGCACTAGGTATCTCCCAGCAATATACCAGATAAGGGGGAAAGAGGTACAAAGAGAAAAGGGGGGGGCTCCACTGGTGTAGTAGTTTAAAATAGTAACCGTTTATTTAAGGAATAACATTAAAACTCGTACATTAAGTAAAACAAGCAAAAGCACTAGGTAAAAAGTCACCGGGACTAAGCTGGACATTGCCATATTTGCTTATTCATTTCTGGACATTTATTTGTATGCCCATATTCATCTATTTATTCACTTGTTTGTTCACTGTTTTGCACTTGATGCACTTTTACAGGTCTTATTTATTTATTTCTAATTAAGGTCACTCATGAGTGTTTTTAGCACATTATCTCACTCTTATTTGTTTTACCTGTCACATGACACTCAGGTTGAATTATATTGTCACGTTTTAGGTTTTATTACCTTTTAACCACACAGGATTTTATTATCACACCTTCAATTGTGTTGACGTGTACCCTTTGTGATATTTACATAAATTTATATTTAGGGATATTTTTACTTACTCTTATTTGAGATATAGTGTTATTTATTTTTATCACCACTGAAGTTCTTTTTCTTTATTTATCACTTCACCTTATTTATTGGCAATCTCTTTGATCACCCACTCTGGTGCTGCATTTTCCGATCCCTGGACTAGTGCCCCCAGAGGAACTTAGTCGTTACTACTGCCTTATTTTTATTTTTATTTATTTTAATTTGCGCGAAGCACTTTATATTATTTACTTTCTAAGTGCACTTGTGAACACTATTCGCTTTGCTGCAAACTTCTGCTACTTTAAGTTATTTTCTGCCCTGTCTATATACTCAATTAGCGCGAGAGACATCCATACTCTCATGTGAATGCAGGTGCATGAATAGATATATAGTGCGGCGCTCAAAGTGTTCAATAGTGATTATTAAACATGTACTGTGAAATAATATATAATAATAAAAAATAAAAAATTATATATCACCAAAATTAATGAATATAAATGACCAATAATAGAACTATACTCAGTATAGGACATCCAATGAATTACAAATAGTGAAACCAACTAATTGCAAACAATTAAGGCGAAACGCGTCGGGAGATGATTTTGCTGATGCCACTGCTGCCAATTTCTTTTATACATGCCTATTAAGCCTTTGTACATGTGAGTACCTATTTTTTATACTTATTAAATTTTAATTTACTTGACGGTATTACGCTATATGGTCTCATTTCTCTTTGTCGGTAATACCATTGGGGGATGAACCACATGCCATACCTGCCTACCACTCCTATTTTGAGTTTCTACCAACCATTCAGCGCATAGTCTTGTCGTTGGTCACCAGACATCATAAATTGGAATAACTGCCCACATCGGTGTATTGCAAATACCATACAGCAATTTCGACTCATACAGCGTAAGCCTACCTGAGTCCACGATAGTCGGTAAGCCTTCCCTTAATCGGTGACGGAGTACATCAGACAAGCCGCACAAGTCACTTTATGATATATTGTATTCACCTAAGTAACTATGGTGTATTATTAACTGATTTTTATAATAATTATTGTTTCTAAACTATGATACACAATATCATTTTGTGATAGTTTCAATTTTGTCACGTTTTGTTTGCAATTAGTTGGTTTCACTATTTGTAATTCATTGGATGTCCTATACTGAGTATAGTTCTATTATTGGTCATTTATATTCATTAATTTTGGTGATATATCATTTAAAATTTTTTATTATTATATATTATTTCACAGTACATGTTTAATAATCACTATTGAACACTTTAAGCGCCGCACTATATATCTATTCACGCTTTTTATTTTACATACTATTGTTGTGCAGGCTGCTGAATCCATTTATATGTAGATAGCGCGGTTTCTCCCCCCCCCCCCCTGTTGTCAATGCAGGTGCATGGCCCCCAACCATTGACAGCGTGCCTTCAGGGCCACTCACCCACATCTGCACACAGATCTAGACATCTGTGTTTCTGATTATCAGGAACACAAGATCTCTCTCTCCCTCTGTGACAGAACAGCTGTATGCCTTGTTTACATAGGCAGACCTCTGTTCTGCATCTCCTACTAACGATCGCGAGTGGCCAGCAGCCATCGCGGCCCCTGGACTCGCTGATTGGCTCCCGCTGTGTCCAATCACAGTCGGAGTGGGTCTGCGGCCACGCGCGTCTCAGACCCAGGAAGAGGAAACATGTACAGTTATGTTGTTTCGCACAGCCAGGCCGCCCTGCCACAATATATGAACGGTGGGCGGTCCGGAAGCTGTTATCACTTTAACTCTGGGAAAACAGCTAAGCATATAGGTAAAATACATATATAACATAGTTTTACCTAGTAAAAAATTTTTAAGTCTATTTATTCAATGCCTCTTTAAATATGTTGTTTTGGAGAACATAGGTTGAAGTGGAGAGTCCAAGGTCAAACCTACTAATCCAGGGACCAAGGGCGTTGCTTTATGGTGTACAGATGGGATAGAAACATATTGACAAACCTCTGGTCAAGAGGGAGATTTCAGTAATGAGACTAATTAGGAGGAAGGTGCATGTGGGGAGGTGAACTGGTGGGTTTGGGCAGATGTTGGGAAGGATTTGTGTGGGGAGATGTGGTAAGAAGATAAGGAGAGTCAGAAGAAGGCTGAGTGTGCGGGGTCGGAGTGGACTTAGTTTGCAGGCACTGTGCCGCACTGTGTCCTACTGGCCAGAGGCGGCTCTAGGCTTTGTGAGCCCTTAGGCAAATCTTAGACATGAGGCCCCACTCACGCCCAAAATGGGAAAAATATTTAAAGCGATAGAAATTAAATGTATAAATTAAGAGCCTTAAATCCTATGAACTATGAATTTGCAGTTTGTAGAATTTTCTCTAACCAATTACTCTTCAATCAAATATCATTAAAAAAATAAAAAATAATAAATATATATATATATATATATATATATATATATATATATATATATATATATATATATAATTACACGCACACAAATATAGATAAAATTTGTGCAGCTGCTACTAGCAATGTGTTTAAGGTATAACAAAATTCAAAAACCATATTTCTGAAGGTCAGGTTAATAAAACCCAGCACAAAGTTCCTCTTTACATCAGAGTCTGCAGGATTCCTCCTTACAGTGCAAGGGGAATTTTGATGTAAAGGGGAATGCTGTGGATCATGATGTAAGGGGCAAGGCTGCAGATTTAGGTGTAAAGGGGAATGCTGATGTAAGGGGGGCTCTGGTCATCAGAGCTCAGTCAGACGGTCCTCTCTGGGCTCCAGCTTGGTGGCTCTGGTTTCATCCTATATTATCCTCTCCATAGTCCACACACATCTGACTACACCCATGATGCCCGTCCTAGCAGCGCTCCTGCTCTTAACTCCTCTGTAGGCTTCTCCCCAGAGACTGAAGACATTATACGGGAGATAGTCAGAGACTGTGCGGCCATAATACAAGAGATGCTCAAAGACTGTGTAAACATAATACAGGAGATGGTCAGACAGAGACTGCAGACATGATACAGGAGATGGTCAGAGACTGCAGACATAATATTAGAGATGGTCAAAGACTGCAGACATGACACTTAGAGATGGTCAGATATTGTGCGGCCATAATACAAGAGATGGTCAGAGACTGTGCAGACATGATACAAGAGATGGTCAGAGACTGCAGACATAATACTAGAGATGGTCAGAGACTGTGCAAACATGATACAAGAGACGGTCTTATTATGGTAATGACAAGCCACAGCCATTGTGCAGGTGATCCCTCTATACACTCTCTATTTCTCTCTCCACCCCAACATCCCACAAAACAAACATGCACAAAGACTTCTCTAAAAAAAATCTTTAATAATCTAAACATAAAGATCTGGTTCACACTCACTGACTGTTCCAAGCTCACTGATTGGTTGCTAGAGGTTACTTCACATCATTCCTGCTCACTGATTGTTTGCTAGAGGTTACAGCACATCATTACCTCTCACTGGGTGACAGGGCAGTTTTGTGGTGTGTGCAACTGTTAGGGTTCAGTTGGTTGGAAGACAGGATGCAGTTTGGGGGGATGGTGGCAGTATTGGTGTGAGAGGCTGAAATCATATCTCTCCTATAATAATTGGGGGTAGGGTCTTAGGATGCCAGAGGTGGGGTACAGGAGGGGTGAGGATGATAATGACAGGAGGAAGGGTGGTAGGATGCCAGAGGTGGGGTAGAGAGGGATGATGGGGATGTTGATGACAATGAGTTAGGTTGTAGGATGTCAGCAGAGGGGGATGATAATGATAGTGGGTGAGGTTGTAGGAAGCTGGTAGTGGGGTACAGAGAGGATGAAGATAAGGATGATGATGATGGGGGTAGGGTGGTTTGATGCTAGAGGTGGGGTACAGGGGGATGATGGGAATGTTGATGACAGAGGGCAGGGTGGTAGGATGTCAGAGGTGGAGTATGGGATGATGAGGATGATAGTGGGTGGAGTGATAGGAAGCTGGCAATGAGGTACAGGTGACATGATGATGATGGAGGTGGGGTGGTAGGAAGCTGGAAGTGGGGTACAGGAGGATGAAGATGACAAGGTGGGGTGGTAGGAAGCTAGCAGAGGGGTGCAGGGGGGAGGAATATGACAGGGGTTGGGGTGGTGGAATGCCAGGAACAGGGGGATTATGATGAGGATGGAGATGATGGTGACAGGGGGTAGGGTGGTGTAATTCCAGGAAAAGGCGGGATTAGGATGAGGATGGATATAATGATGACAGGGGGTGAGGTGGTGGGATGCCAGGAAAGGGGGGTGATGAGGATGGAGATGATGGTGACAGAGGTGAGGTGGTGGGATGCCAGGAACAGGGGGGTTATGATGAAAATGGAGATGAAGGTGACAGGGGGTGGGGTAGTGGGATGCCAGGAACAGCAGGATTAGGAGGAGGATGGAGATGATGGTGACAGGGGGTGGGGTGGTGGGATGCCAGGAACAGGGGGATGATGAGGATTGAGATGATGGTGACAGGGTTGGGATGGTGGGATGCCAGAAACAGGGGGATTAGGATGAGGATGGAGATAATGGTGACAGGGGGTGGGGTGGTGGGATGCCAGGAACAGGGGGTTGATAAAGATGGAGATGATGGTGACAGGGGGTGGGGTGGTGTAATGCCAGGAACAGCGGGATTAGGATGAGGATGGAGATAATGATGACAGGGGGTGTGGTGATGGGATGCCAGGAACGGGGGGTGATGAGGATGGAGATGATGGTGACTGGGGTGAGGTGTGGGATGCCAGGAACAGGTGGATTATGATGAAAATGGAGATGATGATGACAGGGGGTGGGGTAGTGGGATGCCAGGAACAGCAGGATTAGGAGGAGGATGGAGATGATGGTGACAGGGGGTAGGGTGGTGGGATGCCAGGAACAGGGGGATGATGAGGATTGAGATGATGGTGACAGGGGTTGGGGTGGTGGGATGCCAGAAACAGGGGGATTAGGATGAGGATGGAGATAATGGTGACAGGGGGTGGGGTGGTGGGATGCCAGGAACAGGGGGTTGATGAAGATGGAGATGATGGTGACAGGGGGTGGGGTGGTGGGATGCCAGGAACCGGGGGTTGATGAGGATGGAGATGATTGTGACAGGGGGTGGGGTGGTTGGATGCTAGAAACAGGGGGATTAGCATGAGGATGGAGAAGATTGGGGACAAGGGGTGGGGTGGTGGGATGCCAGGAACAGGGGGATAATGAGGAGGATAATAAGGTCACAGGCAGCTGGCAGCCGTGATTTTTGGAGCGCCCTTGCTTGCCATCACTGTCAGTGTCAGGCAGCAGGACTGTCATGAAATACCTAGTTTTTTTTAGGTTTGACTGTAGTGTCCCTTTGATAAAATATTACTTTTATGCAAATGCGATCTTATGCAAGGCAGAAAAGCTGGACTGTAACAGGCCGGTAGGACAAGCCTCGTCCACTGTACTACAGAGAAAAGGAACAAGAGACTATTACCCCCCCCCCCCGGTTCCTGTGTACGCAAGGCGTACACTGACCATTGTCATCCTGGTACTCTGGCCGACTGGCTCCTCGATGATTGCCAGGCGGTGGCCCCAGCTCTGGCAGGTCCATCCTGGAGAGGAGAGCAGGGAGCTGCCCGGGAAAACTATCCGCAGGCACCACGGGTCCTGCGTTAAAGACGGGCCTGGGATTCTGGGATCACCGACCGGGGGGGGACATTCCCTGCCACAGCTACACAAGTGTTAGGCAGATTAGGCGGCCGCGAGGTCCCTGGGAGCGTGAGGCTTTGGGCGACCGCCTAATATGCCTAAATAGAGAGCCGCCTCTGCTACTGGCGGTGTGATGCTTTCACACAATCAGTGTTACAAAATAACATTATCTGAGTAGAAAGGTCAATGATAATATAGATTGTGGTTCCAAACAATCCTAGAAGTGTACAAGGGGAGAGTGGGGTCACTGACATGAGAGAATAATTTGGGATGTCCCGAGAGATTCCTGATATCATTGAAGGGACAAGGTGGGGTAAAGGCAAGGGTGAGGCAGAAAGGGCATAACAATTAAAGGTAAGGGAGAAAGGGAAAGAGGGGAGGAGGGTGGAGGAAGAGTGAGAATGAGAAAAGGGTAAGTGGATTCCGAAGGCATTCCACCATTCAGAGGCCCAAAAGGTCCAGCTTAAAGGCCCAGCTTGTTCTCAGCTGCATAAGAGCTGGGGGGAAGAGAAGCAGCAGCACACTGAACTCTCCAGTAAATGGATGTGCAATCGGGGGTTGTCAGGACAAGTCTGATCATTGTAGGATCATTGAGTTCCCATCATAAGTAGAGAACTGACCTTGCTGTGTTCTCCTCCTTAGTGTGGTCAGTTTTTAATATGGAAGCAAGGGGACTAGCAGGAAGCGAAGGAAGCAATACAAAGAGAACAGGATACTTTCTCATACCGGTACATGGTACAGCGGGCACATATCAGGAATATGAAGTGTTGGGGTAACAACTGATTTAATCACTTGGTGTACATCGGGCTCATAGACGGCGATCTGTGGGCAAGCGCATGCTCCCATTGGCCAGCGGAGGAGACAATCAGCGGGTCAGCCACCCGCGGTCATTCCCCGCAATGACAGAACGGGGATCTGCTTGTGTAAACAAGGCAAATCACCGTTCTGACAGGGGAAATCACACAGACCCTGTCTGTCTGCTATGAAGGAAGACGGATCTGTGTGTTGTCCCAGTGAGCCCTTCCCCCATACAATTAGAACACACAGTGAGGGAACACAGTTAACCCCTTGATCGTCCCTGATGTTAACCCCTTCCCTGCCATTTTCATTAGTACGATGTCAGTGCATATTTTTAGCACTGATGTAGTAATGTCACTGGTTCCCAAAAAAGTGTCAAAAATGTCCGTTAGATGTCCAATCTGTCCGCCGCAATGTCGCAGTCCCGTTACAATTCACAGATCACCGCCATTACTTAAAAAAAATAAAAAAAATAAAGAAAATAATAAAATGCCATAAATCCCCTATTTTGTAGACGTGGTAACTTTTGCACAAACCAATCAATATACGATTATTGGGGATTTTTTTTACCAAAAATATGTAGAAGAATACAAATTGGCCTGAATTGATGAATACATATTTTTTTTTTTTTTTGGAAATGTTTTATAGTAGAAAGTAAAAAAGAAAATAAGTAATTGGAATTGGATCTTGGAAAGGCCTGAAAGCTTAAGATTTAAAGCGGTATTAAACCCAAAACAAAAAATGTATTATATTGGATTTCTTGGATGTGGTGGCTGCATTAGTTTTATTTTCTAGGTTTCTTTGCTTTATTTTCACCTGGTGATCTGGCCAGTAAGTCTGTTGTTTTTCAACAGAACAAGCAGTCCTTCAGATGAATCAGGTAGAGGGCTGAAACAAACCATTTAACACTGACAGGGGTGCTTACAATGATCCGCTTTTATTTAGGTAAAACCTTTATCCCAACATGAAAGAAACTGTTGCTGTAACTGCTGTTACTTCAATTTATTTTTAGTGTATCTAAATCTGCTAGTACCCTCCCCCCAGACTGACAATACTGCTGTCCAAAGGTTTCTCTGTTGCTCCATCATCCAGAGTGTAGGCTCCTTAATACTAAATGTGTGTTACTGGCGAGATCGCAAGGGGAAAAAAGGTGGAATAAAGCTTAAAAATAAATGAAAAGGAATGCAGCCATCACAACTAATTGGTAAACTGCAATATATTACATTTTTGGCCATACGCTGGAAGAAAGGTTTGATTTCCTAATGATTAGTGGGGTTATATCGATGATTGTTTTTTTACTGTAACAATGAGAAAATTTGAAGGAACAGAATGGAAAATTTGGTTTGAATGAGTGAAATTGTAACTGTGAATGTGATTTTCATTTGGGAAAAAAACACAGATGTTGTATTGGTCATGTTCTAATACATTTGGGATTCCATTCAAGTAGCAGGTCTGGATTGATTTTTAAGGGCATTGGAACAATATTACATGACCCAATAAGCTGGTGAATGATTTTTCAAAATTTCCATATAAATGAATTCCTCCTGGTGTATGGGCAGCTTTAGCTGTATCCGCTTACTGATGGGAAAGCTCTGTGCCGTAGTATGAAACACAGCAGAATGTTCCCGCTGGTTATTCAATAAGAGATTCAAGTTGGTGGCATCCCGCTGTGCCGTATTCCTTTACCATGTTACTGTGGTCATAGAATAGTAGTCAACGTGGCCTAAAAATACACATTTGTGGTCCCAGTGAAATACAGTTTTTGTATTAAAATCAATGTTGTTTTATTTACCGATAATAACTATGTCTTCTCCCAGGAGAGATGCCGAAGAAGAAAGAAGAGATGATCCAGATGAAATGGATGTTGAAGTGGATAAACGATTTTTACCAGTTGTTGCAGGTCTGGCCGCTAAGGTCTTGCCGTCAATAATTTGTGCAGTAACCAAAAAATGTTGAAACTTTGGAAACTTGAATTGGAAATCAATCATCTGATGTAGAATATCATTTAGCTAATTGCACACCAGATGTCCTATAAAAAAATAAACATGTCGCATATACTGAGTTTTCTTCTTTTTTATTGATAGATGACTTAGTTATGGGGAAATAATGTTCTTAGTGCACTTTCCTGGCAATGTAATCATTTATGGACATTCAGTTGGATTCAGCAGCCCCACTGATCCAGATAGATCCTCCACTTTACCCAATCAAGATAAAAGCATACAGAATGGATCAGTCTACACTTTTTATACTTTCACTTTCTTTCTATTAATATTTATAAATAATTTTCCATCCAGCAATCCACCATCAGTAATGCTCACTTTATATCATTGCAGCAATGTTAATATTTCTATTCCCATACAAGATTAGCTGTATAGGAGTAAATGGTTTCTCTATTTTCAGAGCGCTATCATCCACTGTCCATTGAACATAGCAGCACACTATGTATAAAGCTTTCACTGTATGCCTGGGACAAAATGCTGCCATTCTTACTTGTCTGCATACAGAGTTACCAACATGTTGGCAGATGCAGTTAGCCTGCCCACCACTAGATGGCTCTGTTCCCATTATAGTATGGTAAAGGAAGAGTTGTAATTGGGTGCTGGCTCCCATCTAGGAAAGCCCCTCTAGCGATGTCATGGTTGTAGTGAGTGCCAATATAAATGTCAGTGTAGACATGGGTATGGGATACCCCAGTACTGCTGAAGTTGTAGTCCCTGCAGAGATGAACTAAAGGGCCCATTTCAGGGCTGAAGTCCCAGGTGAGGTGGTACAGAACATGGGAGGAATAGCTTTAGTCACCCTGTCTCCCCTGACTTTCATCTGTGGGTCCTGTAGTGGGTTCTTAAGGCCTTGGAGATTTAGACAGAGTCCTCTTTTATGAATGCTGGTGGAAGTCTTGGAATGAGTGTGCCATCTGGGAGTGTGCTCGGCTGGGCAGAGCTATAGAAGGAAATGTAATTGTGAAAATAGCACTTAGTGCAGTGCAACCAATTAAAATAAAAGAGAGCAGCAGCACTCACCAGATATTGGAATACAAATATTGAAACATCCAGAAAGTCCAAAAAAAATTGTTCTGCTGCCCCTTTAAATCACATGACTTAAACTAATGCAATTGTAATACATGTGTTTATAAAAAAAACTCAAGTGTCTAATTAAATGATCAAATCAGTGATTCCAATAATATATACATATGTAAAAGAAAAAACAACAATCATGGGATCCACAGTGCAAAAAGTCCATAAATTCTGTGATCAAATTTTAAGGCAGCTTGTGTTGTCTTCAGTAAAAAAAAACTCCATTGCCTCCACCACCTTTCCATGATTATATTGATTACCAGAAGCTTAGACCCTGGATTATAGGAGGTCTAACAGAGTTTTATGATACCAGTCTAGCAATGGCAACCTGGATAGATCTCTCACCCTCCAGTTCTCTAGTATATTTGGGCCGAACATTCTGCGGTTCAGTTTGCGCCAGAACTCTCGAACATTGCAAAAGTTCAGGCCTGAACCCTAATAAAGTCTATGGGACTCAAAACTTCATAAAATCACAATTTTGAAGGCTTATATGCAAGTTATTGGCCATAAAAAGGGTATGGGGGACCGGGTACTGCACCTGGGGAACATGTATCAATGCAAAAAATGATTTTAAAAAATATTGTTTTTACAGGAGCAATGATTTTATTAATGCTTAAAGTGAAACAATAAAAATTAAAAATTCACTTCATCTGCATGTAAAGTGGCGCATCTGTACCATGTATAGAACCTGCTGCAGCAAAAATTACATTTCTAAAGAAAAAAAATAGGGCTGTTACTGATTAAAATTTTCGTTTTTCGATTAATCGATTTTTTATTTAATCGATTAATCAACTAATTTCGATTAATTATAACGCACATTCAGATCCAACTACTTTTAGCTGATCTCCTTGCATTGCAACTCTGCTTTAGTCAGTGATAAATGTGATATACACTATATACAATCACCCGACACTAGTTAGTTTCCACAATCCATGACTTAACTTCACAGTTCACACAAATACGTTTTAAATTCAAACTGTAGCACTGACGTAAGTAATTTTTTTTCTACAGTAGCGTGACAATCCCTCCACCTCCGGTCTAACTAATCACACTCACCTTATGGCATGGACCCCTGTGCAAACAGGTGGTCATGCAAGCGGGTATCAAAAGGGTTAACACGGACCATAAACTCCTCTCATGTTTCCTTAGATCTCAGCAAGGACACCAGGTCATGGGTAGAAAGAAAAGATCGAATTCCTCAACTTAAGTATAAGATTTATTTTTTGTGTTCAAACACAAACTACTCACATAAAGATGATAACACAGCATGTAAAGCCGACAATCGTGTTAGTTCCATAGGGCAGCAACGGGTGACATCAACGTGCACGTTACATTCAATCAGAACTGCAACGTCACCAAAAAAATGACATTTAAATTGTCGGCAATACAATACCAATAGCTAAAGTTGGTCTTGTACAAAGTAAATCTGTGTGGAGTAATGTTGGTGGCCAGATACTTAATAGCAGAAGGGGCCCAGTGGAATGGGTATGATTGTTTTAATTTGGCCACTCTATCACGCAAAAGAGTAATGTTAAGGGCCTCAGATTTCGAATAGTTGATGGAGAAGTTTGAAAGCTCCCTATACTGAGTAAACTAATTTAGTAACAACAGGGAGAAATCAGACTCTGTAAGAAGAAAAAGGAGATCATCAGCATAAGCAGTGATCTTGTGTTCCATATTCGAGAGATAAAGTCCCTGAATAGCTGGGTCAGATCTCACCTTGCACATGAATGGTTCAAGGGTCAAGATAAAATGAAAAATGAAAGGGGACAGGGGGCATCCCTACCAGGTCCCATTCAATAGGGGAACATAATCACAAGGGGTCTCATTCACCTTCACTGCAGCTGTGGGATAAGAGTAAAGGGCTAAGATCCAAGCCATCATATGATGACCCAGGCAAATATAGGCTATGCAAGAGTGGGCCACAGGAATAGCTAGTCCTCCCAATCAAAGGCCTTTTTTTGCATCAGTGGTCATAAGCATGTGGAGTTGGGCTCTTGATTGGGCAGAGTGTATCAAGTCAATGACTTTTGTAGTGCTGTCCTTGCCCTTACTCTGTGGGACAAAGTCCACCTGGTCAGTGTGAATAAGCTGAGGGATGTGGGGGAGCAACCTGTTCACAATGATTTTTGAAAAGAGTTTTATTTGAAGAGTCCACATTCAGGAGGGTGTTGGGTCTGTAGTTACAGCACTGGTCCTTATTTGGTTTCAGAAAAAACATTATATGAGCCCTCAACATAACCGATGGAGGGAGGTGATCAGTGATTATGCAGATGTATATGAGAAGGAAGTATGGGGGAAGTCAATCCTGAAATGTTTTGAAACAATTGAAGGACAACCCATCAGGGCCAGGGGCCTCACCAAATTTAGTGGATGAGAGGGCAATATCCAACTCCTCCACTGTGATTGGGCTCTCCATGTCCTCATGAGTCTGTAACAGAAAGGAGGGCATGTCTGATGACACCAGAAAGGAGGCAATCAGGTTGGGTTTCTGGGGAGAGGGTTGTGTCTCAAAGCTGTTAAGGTTGTGTACCTTGTGATAAAATTGTTTAAATGCATTGACTATTGAAGCCTAGTTACTTTAGTGCCATCATGAGTGGTTAGCTGTATCACAGGTAGCTTCATTTGCATCCCCACAAGGCCCATGCTAGAAGGGTTCCTGGCTTATTCCCAAATTCATAAAAGGATAATTTCCATCTCCAAAGTTTATCCTGAATTTACACAAATACTAAGTAACTGAGCTTCTCTCTCAAAGCCATCAGCTCCTTCTGTGCAAATAATGTGAGAGACTGTGTACAGATTTCTGAGTAATCTACTCCTTCTTCAACAGATGAACATAAGATAGGTCAATATCATATTGTGTCTACACAACTTTTTCAACCTGACTAACTATGTGTCTAGCTCCAGCAGAATACAGTACATATGATGAATGGAGACTAATGGCGAGACTAACTAGACATGTGCAGAATGGAAAAATTGGTTTCATTTCGTATATATTCATTATGTTACTAATTTAGTTTCGTTTTGGGATTTGTTTGGTGTGGTTTTGGAATTCGTTAAATTAGCTGTGGTGCGATGTGGTGGGTGGCGTGAGATGGATCTATATTGGGAGACATTGTTTGTTTTTTTATTTTTTAATAAAGGAATTGTCAAAAACTTGTTTACTGTCTTTATTCACTTTTCACACATTTTTGGTGAATGGGTAGGGGTACCCATACTCATTCACACTTTTCACTCTTCACTGAGAACAAACACAGCTGTGGAGATTGCCTGCTGTGTCTCATTACTTTTATATTCAGGATTTTCACCATACTCAGCCTATACTTTTTATGGACTAATGAGGTCTCTAGGGATACATCACTACACCTATGCCATGCCTGCTCTCCGTTTGGCCCCTGGTGGGGTCCCATCTGACTCCGCTCCCTCAGCTCCCTGGGGAGGCACCTGCTGCCCCCGTCTTGGAGCCGCACACTTGGAGCCATGGTCAAGCTCAGTGGTACATTGTTACACACATCCACCCCTGAAGAGCGAGCTGGATCTCGCGAAACTAGTCGGGTAGTATGATGCCCGTGTACTATGACTAATACTACATTTATGTACCAATATTCCCTGTTTATGTATCTCTTTTAATTGGCAACTGTTGGTGTTATCTATGCATGTAAACAATTGTACTTGAATAAATCATATACTATATTTACTACTGTTATGTTTATTGGCGGAAATGGTACCCACTTCCTTTAAAGTCCCAGGGCGAATCTTTCGTTTTTATATGTTATAGGGATGGAAGTGTGTCACTGGGGACACCAGACCTTTTCCTTTTCTTTATACTCATTCACATAGGGGGCCAGGATCTGGGGGCCCCCTTGTTAAAGGGGGCTTCCAGATTCCAATAAGGCCCCTGCCCACAGACCCCCACAACCACCACCCCCCCTGCATCAGCATAGGTACAAGGTGCTTTGGGGTAGGGGGTGCAAAGCTCCCCACTGCCCCAAAGCACCCACCCCCCATGTTGAGGGCATTTAACCTGGTATGGTTCAGGAGGGGGGGTGCTCACTTGTCTCTTCCTCTTTCCTGACCTGCAGGGTTGCATGCTCAGATAAGGGTCTGGTATGGGACCCCATGCCGTTATTTTTCAGAATTTCCTATTGCTGGCATTGTTTTGTTTACATTTCAGCTGTGAGTGGGGAAGCCAACTGACAGCTGATGACTCATCAGTTGTTAAGGACGCGGCGGCCAGCTTCCCGGCCTACTGCTTAACGACCAGCTATTCTTCAGACAGAATTCAAATCGGTCGATGATTTTTTGACCGATCCCAATTCTAATAGTTCTGAAAATGTGGAATTTGTTAGAAAATTCATTTTAAAGAAATCCGTTACTATTTATGACATTCAGAGATTGGGATACATGCGAATCTCTGAATAACCAAAAATATATTTGAATTTGTATTCAGACCTGTATTTGGCTCCATCCATCTTCCCATCAACTCTGACCAGCTTCCCTTTCCCTGTGGAAGAAAAGCATCCCCACAACATGATGCTGCCATCACCATGCTTCACGGTGGGGGTGGTGTGTTCAGGGTGATGTGCAGTGTTAGTTTTCTGCCACACATAGCGTTTTGCTTTTAGGCCAAAATGTTACATTTTGGTCTCATCTGACCAGAGCACCTTCTTTCACTTGTTTGCTGTGTCCCCCACATGGCTTCTCGCAAACTGAAAACAAGATTTCTTATGGATTTCTTTTAACAATGGCTTTCTTCTTGTCACTCTTCCATAAAGGCCAGATTTGTGAAGTGTATGGCTAATAGTTGTCCTATGGACAGTCTCCCCCCTGAGCCTCTTGGCTGATGATTAATGCTCTCCTTGCCCAACCTGTCAGTTTAGGCGGATGGCCATGTCTAGGTAGGTTTGCAGTTGTGCCATATTCTTTCAATTTTCAGATGATGGATTGAACAGTGCTCTGTGACATTTTGGGATATTTTTTATAACTTAACCCTGTTTTAAACTTCTCCACAACTTTGTCTCTGACCTGTCTGGTGTGTTCCTTGGCCTTCATGATGCTGTTTGTTCACTAAGGTTCTCTAACAAACCTCTGAGG
Organism: Lithobates sylvaticus; assembly: GCA_028564925.1. NCBI lineage: Eukaryota > Metazoa > Chordata > Amphibia > Anura > Ranidae > Lithobates > Lithobates sylvaticus. The sequence continues at coordinate 624,167,546 of CM053028.1, read as the reverse complement.
GCTCCACAGAACACCTGTATTTATACTGAGAGTAAATTACACACAGGTAAACTCTATTTACTAATTAGGTGATTTCTGAAGGCAATTGGTTCCACTTGATTTTAGTTAGGGGTATCAGAGTAAAGGGGGCTGAATACAAATGCACGCCACACTTTTCAGATTTTATTTATAAAACCATTTATCATTTTCCTTTGACTTCACAATTATGTGCCACTTTGTGTTAGTCAATCACATACAATCCCAATAAAATACATTGAAGTTTTTGGTTGTAACATGACAAATTGTGGAACATTTCAAGGGGTATGAATACTTTTTCAAGGCACTGTATGCAAGTTATTGGCCATAAAAAGGGTATGGGGGCCCAGGTACTGCCCTAGGGAACATGTATCAAATTCTTTGAAAAAAAAAACATTGTTTTTACAGGAGCAGTGGCTTTAATAATGCTTAAAGTGAAACAATGAAAATGAAAATTTAAATATAGTGGCTGGGGGGCCCCCTTAGTCTGCCTGTAAAATGGTGCATCTGTACCAAATCCATACCAGGCCTGTTGGGTCTGGTATGGATTTTAACCACTTACCGACCGGCTCATGTAGATATACGTCGGCAGTTTGAAGATGGATATCTCGGTAACGGCAACAGCTGCTGCCACAACCGAGGTATCCATCTTTAGAGCCATCTTTAGAGCCGGTGGCTCTGTTTACGATAATGGTGGTCTCTGCGGCGAATTTGCCCTTCGTCGCTTACCGGAGCCGTTGGTAGCGGCGGAGGCGATCGGGACCTTTCCGTGTCTGTGTATGGAGAAGTGAGGGGAAGATGGCCCCCACCCGTCTCCATACCATAGGAGGGCGGAAGTGACATCAAAACGTCACTTCCGCCCATACTTCTTAAAGGAACATTTTCTGTTGTCATTTTTTCAAATTACATTTTTTTTTTTTTTGCATTTTAGTCCATATATTAGATCTGAGGTCTTTTTGACCCCCAGATCTCATATTTAAGAGGACCTGTCATGCTTTTTTTCTATTACAAGGGATGTTTACATTCCTTGTAATAGGAATAAAAGTGACCCAATTTTTTTTTAAAAAGACAGTGAAATAATAAATAAAATTAAGTAAAATAAATATGAACAAACTTTTTTTAACGCGACCCGTCCCGGCGAGCTTGCGCGCAGAAGCGAACGCATACGTGAGTAGCGCTCGCATATGAAAATGGTGGTCAAACCACACATGTGAGGTATCGCCGCGATCGGTAGAGCGAGAGCAATAATTATAGCCCTAGACCTCCTCTGTAAGGCAAAACATGCAACCTGTAGAATTTTTAAAACGTCGCCTATGGATATTTTTGAGGGTAAAAGTTTGACGCCATTCCACGAGCTGGCGCAATTTTGAAGCGTGCATGTTGGGTATCAATTTACTCGGCGTAACATTATCTTTCACAATATAAGAAAAAATTGGACTAACTTTACTGTCTTATTTTTTTATTCAAATTTGAATTTTTTCCAAAAAAAGTGCGCTTGTAAGATCGCTGCGCAAAAACAGTGTGCAAAAAAAGTATTGCAATGACCGCCATTTTATTCTCTAGGGTGTTAGAAAAAAAACAATATATAATGTTTGGGGGTTCTAAGTAATTTTCTAGCAAAAATAATGTTTTAAACATGTAAACATGGGGGGGTGCTTTGGGGCAGGGTTGTGGGGACAACGGCCTCCTCCTGATAACCCTGGCCTGTGGTTTAAAAAGGGGGTCCCCAGATCCCAGCCCCCCCTCTGTAAATCGGTATGTACCCCTACAAATTCATCAAAATTGTCAAAAATAAATAAAAACAGTAGGCAGGTTTTTGACAATTCCTTAATTAAAAAACAATGTTCCCTGATGTAGTTTGGCCACCCGCCAACACCGCCAGACCTGAAAAAAGTGTCTGCGGGCAGGGGGCTTATCGGAATCTGGAAACAAGGGGGCCCCTAGATCCCACCCCCCCCCCTCCATGTGAATGAATATGGGGTATATTGTTCCCCTACCTACTCACCAAAAAAGTGTCAAAAATAAATAAAAACACACACAGTTTTCGACAATTTCTTATTATAATTATTAAAAATTAAAGCAATGTCCCCCCCCCCCAATGTAGACCCATCATTAATTATGTCGCCCGCCACACTCGAAAAAAGATTTAAAAAAAGCTCTGTCTGTCGTGATTGATGGGCGGCAATGATGGGAAATGATGGGCAATGATGGGCACTGATGGTCGTCACTGATGGGTACTGATGGACGGCACTGATAATCAGCACTGATGAGGAGGCACTAACAGGCATCACTGATGGGCACTGAAAGTCGTCATTGATGGGCACTGATTGGCATGACTGATGGGCACTGATTGGCATCACTGGTGGGCATTGGTGGGCATCACTGGGCATCAGTAGTGGGCACTAGCGGGCATCACTCGGCATCGCCAATGAGGTTGCACTAATAATCACTGCAATGATTAACAGTGCAGATCCCCTCTGTCAGGGGAGCCACTTATCGGCTCTCTCCTCTTCTCACGCCCTGTCAGCGCAAATAGAGGAATGCCGATAACCGGCACTTCCTAGTTACTAGGCTCTTTGCCATGATCGGAGATGCGATGTGTTCGAGTGACACACTGCACTACCAATCACAGCGCTGCGTGTACGAGGGGCTTGTTCTGAAGGACATCATATGATGTCCAGTCAAAATGAAAAGGGCCACCGCCCGGCCATCATTTGCTTTGGGCCGGGCAGGATGTGGAATGATTTTAAAAGCATAGTTGAGTGGTGGGAGTCAATGAAGGTAAGAACAAATCATTTTTTTGTTAAGAAAGGGCGTGAAAAGGCAAGGCAGGAGTGAGAGGAGTATGATGGTAGTATGGTGGCAGAAGATATTTGAATATTTTAATGAGTTAAGATGATTGGGAGAGGATGTAAAGTGTGAATTGGAGAAATCAAAGGAGAGAATAAATACATATATGGAACAAAGGGGAATAAAAGGGAACAAAGGGGAAAGAATATACTATCACAAATGAAGGCTGTATTTAAGGAGGAGGATGAGAAGTGTACAAAGTTTTTCTTTAAAAAAGGTGTAGAGTGGGAACGTAGAGAAGTTGAATGAGGATGGGAGTGAAGTGTATAGTAATGAGAAGGTGAGAGAAGCAGTCTGGGAGTTTTATTCAAAGTTGTATGTTGACAAAGAAAGAGATAGGTGTATGGAGGTGTTGTAGCATGTTGAGCAATGAATGATGAGGAAATGACTATGTTGTGTGGTGATGTGGTGAAAGGGGATATAGAAGCATGTTTGAAAAGCATGAAGAAAGGTAAAATGCCAGGAAGTAATGGGTTGCCAGTGGAATATTATGGTACGTTTTGGGAGGTGTTGGGTGATTGGAGGTATGAAGTATGTTTGGAGCGTGATTGTGTTGTTATATAAGAAAGAATGTATGGAGGATTTAAGAGGATTTAAGAAACTGGAGGACAATTTTTCTGTTGAATGTTGATTACAAGTTGACTGCCAAAATGATTGCTGATAGATTTTGGAAGGTGGTTGGGAAAAGGGTGGAGAAGGAGCAAATGTGTGTTGTGCCTGGAAGATCTATTGCAGAAAGTTTGATAAGTTTGAGAAATGTGTGGTGACACTGTAAAGATAAGAGGCAATTGAGCCATTGGGACTGAATTTTGAGAAAGCATATGATAGGGTTTTGCATGAATTTATGTTTAGGGGGTTGAGGAAAATGGGGGTGCCTGAGGTAATGTTAGAGTGGATTAAATGTTTGCATAGTGGGATGGTTAGCAAGGTGCAGGTGAATGGGTGCTTAACATAGACAGTACAGATTGGCACTAGCAGAGGTGGATGCTGTTACAGAGAGCTCCAGAGCCCTTCAGAGCAATCCAGCGCCATCCAGGCCAAAAAATAGCCATCCAACAAGCAAAAATCCACCAGTATCACCAGCTTAACCCACAATAGGAGTGTGGGCTGGCGTTTTAGGAAAAAACAGGCCGTAGTAGCAGAAGAAATAAGACAAACGGACATCCGCGGCCGCCTCCATCTTGGAAACCGGAGGCAAACTAGAAACTGAATAAAAGCACTTTTGAGAGGTAAGGGACCTCCATCTGTCTCCACCTATCAATCACCCACCTAGCTGAGACATTCCGGTGGTCTTTTTGGGCCTCCGGGACGTCCGTGGAGGTCGCGACCGCTTCCGGCCTAGTGAGGCCTAAGAATCCCCAGACTTTCCTGATCGGCGGTCCCGCCGAGGCGCTCTGCGGCCGGCGCGGCCCACCTCCCTAGATGAGGATCACTCCCAGACAACAGCCTGGCTGCCTATCCAGATCCCTGACCCAGCGGGGGGGGCAGCCAGGAACAGGCCGAACGGAACCAGCCCAGGCCTGGTGTCTCCAATTTGCTATCCTGGTTTCACAGCCCTGGGCCATCCCTGCAATCACACTACCAGCCCCAAATCATCATCATCACCAATATAAATATCTCTACTGTGCCACTGACTGTGTCGGCCGTACAAGGGGGGGGCTAATGATATTTCCGGTCTCACTATCCACAGCACGCTTGGGCCGCATGGCTTAGTGATGATAGAGTGAAAGGGCGCATGCGCGGCATGGGACGGGGCAGTCGCATCTGAAGAGAGCTCCTGCACTCACAGGACTCTCAGCCACTATCCCGGGGCTATTAACCATTAAAAACTGCACCAAATACAGGCACCCCCGCCAGTAATCCCTTGTGCATGCCTAATCAGCAAAAGAAGCGCCGTGGGAGCCAACAGAAATCCCATTCCCAGTATACCCTAAGATCAAAGACACCAAACAGCATGTCAAAAAATAGCGCAAGCAACGTGCCTTCTTCTTCTGCCTCCTCTCCTGTTACAGGTCAGCAGCAGCATGATTCACCTGCGTCACAGAACTGTGAGCACACCCCACTATCAAAAGCAGACCTAGATGTCAGTCTAGAAGCTTTATATACCAAGCTACACACCAAATTTCAGGCTGAAATCCAAAAATCCACAAACACACTGTCCCAAGAGATAGCAGCAATAGGGACACGCACTGACCGTTTAGAAAATAAACATGATGAGCTCGCAATTGCCTTCAACGATCTCTCAAGAGAACATGAGTCATTATCTTCCGCTTTTACACAATTGCAAGCGCACGTCGAATATTTGGACAACAGAAACAGGAGGAACAATCTCAGAATAAGAGGCGCCCCTGAATCGATCACGGATTTGATCGCTTATTCCACTAAACTATTTCAATCCCTGCTCCCAGATCAAGATCCTCTCACATTCAAATGCGATCGAATACACCGAGCATTGAGAGCTAAACCCCCACCAGACAAACCTCCTAGAGATATCGTATTGTGTATGAAAGATTTTCTGATCAAAGAGGAAATAATGCGGGCTGCACGAGGCATCAGAAACATCACATTAGAAGGAATCCAACTGCAAATCTTTCCTGATATCTCCCAGGCAACACTTGACAGACGCAGAAATATGAAGGAGATCACGACCGTTCTCTCCACTGCAAGGATCCGTTACAGATGTGGATTCCCATTTAAATTGATAATCCCTCATAATGGGTCCACATACATTGCTACCTCCATCTCAGAAGGTCGAGACATTCTACTTAAATTGGGACTTCTAGAACCCAATAACGCTCCTCGTACCCCAAATACAATACGTCCTGCTCCTATCTGGAACACCCCAGCCTCCAGAAGAGACGGTCAAAGAGCAAGACACGAAACCGCTCATTGGAACTGAAAAGAAGTCACCTAAACCTCCTAAAATGTTGACCAGAAAACCTACCCTTTCCCCCTTCCAATCACTGTGGATGGGGGGAGAGGAAGAAGGAAAGTGAAGACATTTCCCCTCTTTCTTTTTCTTTTGGTCTCTCTCTCTTCTCTCTTCCTCTTTTACTGCTGGAAGTTCTCACAATCCAACACTGCCATCTTGTGTCCCTTATCGGTACTACATTACCATTATCTACTATACATGCTCATGTGCTTTTGGTTTGTTTGGTGGTACTTACACCCACTCTTTAACGCCACATAAAGATATGGAAGTTATATTTAATTTTATTTACCGTATTTATCATCGGGGGAAAGTCGTGGGTGCGTGTTATACGCCGATACCCAAAAAAAAAAATGACAAAAATCGGTTGCGGCGCCGAAAAAATGGCGACCGCGGCCGAAAAAGGCCGAACCGCGGCCGAAAAAGGCCGGAAAAAGCCGAAGCGCGGCCGAAAAAGACCGAAGCCGGCTGTTCAGCTCCGCTCGTAGTCCCGCCTCCCTGCGCTCGCTCCCGAAACAGCAGGGAGGCGGGACTCCGAGCGGAGCTGAACAGTTGGCTCGGTCTTTTTCGGCCGCACTTCGGCCTTTTTCGGCCGCACTTCGGCCTTTTTCGGCCGCGCATGCGCGGTATTTCTCGCGGCGGGAAATTTAAACGATGGCGAACTGCAAATGACACTAGCAAGCTGCAAATGACACTAGCAAGCTGCAAATGACGCCGGGCAAGCTACAAATGACGCTGGGCAAGCTACAAATGACGCTGGGCAAGCTACAAATGACGCTGGGCAAGCTACAAATGACGCTGGGCAGGTTGCAAATGACGCTGGGCAGGTTGCAAATGACGCTGGGAAAGGCTGCAAATGACGCTGGGCAAGCTGCAAATGACGCTGGGCAAGCTGCAAATGACACTTAAATGTAAGTTTTTTTTTTTTTTTTTTTTCCTAAACTTCTCTCCTAAAACTTTTTTTCCTTAAAATTCCCTCCTAAACTTGGGGTGCGTGTTATACGCCGATAAATACGGTACCTTTTTTCTCCTTTTTTTTTTTTTTAGGTTTGAAGTCTTTTCTTCAATCTTTTAATAATTTTTTTTTTTTTTTTTTGGATCATTCCAAATACATTGCTAACAAGTAATTCACATCAAGTGACCTTCAAGGTTACTAAACTATACTATACAACCCAGCAGAATGATCCAAAAATCCATGACCATGACCCCCCTCCCATGATGATTTTTACAGTACTTCATAGATAGCAGATCAATTTATTTATTTATTTATTTTTTTCTTTCTTGCAGATTAAATATCTGTTTAACTGTTTTCTCCTTCATATATGGAAATTTTACTCAATTTGTGGCTACCCACTTTTCCACGGAAACTTACACATTTGCTGCACAGACCTACAATGTAAACCAACTATTGTGGCTACCCCCCCTGTGCCGCCATGATTTTCCCCCACTCAGTTACTATGCTTCCTCATTTCGGGGGGATCTTACACATCCTTCTGAAATGTGAATCCATTTTTTTCCTTACCAGCCTTTTTTGGCTGCTGGTTGTTAATCACAATAAACCAGATGGTAAAGTATGTGAATTGTAACGGGACTGCGACATTGCGGCGGACAGATTGGACATCTAACGGACATTTTTGACACTTTTTTGGGAACCAGTGACATTACTACATCAGTGCTAAAAATATGCACTGACATCGTACTAATGAAAATGGCACGGAAGGGGTTAACATCAGGGACGATCAAGGGGTTAACTGTGTTCCCTCACTGTGTGTTCTAATTGTATGGGGGAAGGGCTCACTGGGACAACACACAGATCCGTCTTCCTTCATAGCAGACAGACAGGGTCTGTGTGATCTCCCCTGTCAGAACGGTGATTTGCCTTGTTTACACAAGCAGATCCCCGTTCTGTCATTGCGGGGAACGACCGCGGGTGGCTGATCCGCTGATTGGCTCCCCCGCTGGCCAATGGGAGCATGCGCGTGCCCACAGATCGCCGTCTATGAGCCCGACGTACACCAAGTGATTAAATCGGTTGTTACCAAAACACTTCATATTCCTGATATGTGCCCGCTGTATCATGTACCGGTATGAGAAAGTATCCTGTTCTCTTTGTATTGCTTCCTTTGCGTGAAATCCCTGGTGTTCCTGCTAGTCCCCTTGCTTCCATATTAAAAACTGACCACACTAAGGAGGAGAAAACAGCAAGGTCAGTTCTCTACTTATGATGGGAACTCAATGATCCTACAATGATCAGACTTGTCCTGACAACCCCCGATTGCACATCCATTTACTGGAGAGTTCAGTGTGCTGCTGCTTCTCTTCCCCCAGCTCTTATGCAGCTGAGAACAAGCTGGGCCTTTAAGCTGGACCTTTTGGGCCTCTGAATGGTGGTATGCCCTTGGAATCCACTTACCCTGTTCTCATTCTCACTCTTCCTTCACCCTCCTTCCCTCTTTCCCTTTCTCCCTTACCTTTAATTGTTATGCCCTTTCTTCCTCACCCGTGCCTTTACCCCACCTTGTCCCTTCAATGATATCAGGAATCTCTCGGGACATCCCAAATTATTCTCTCATGTCAGTGACCCCACTCTCCCCTTGTACACTTCTAGGATTGTTTGGAACCACAATCTATATTATCATTGACCTTTCTACTCAGATAATGTTATTTTGTAACACTGATTGTGTGAAAGTATCACACCACCAGTAGCAGAGGCAGCTCTCTAATTAGGCATATTAGGCGGTCGCCCAAGGCCTCACACTCCCAGGGACCTCGCGGCCACCTAATCTGCCTAACACTTGTGTAGTTGTGGCAGGGAATGTCCCCCCGGTCGGTGATCCCAGAATCCCAGGCCCGTCTTTAACGCAGGACCCGTGGTGCCTGCGGATAGTTTTCCCTGGCAGCTCCCCGCTCTCCTCTCCAGGATGGACCTGCCAGAGCTGGGGCCACCGCCTGGCAATCATCGAGGAGCCAGTCGGCCAGAGTACCAGGATGACAATGGTCAGTGTACGCCTTGCACAAAGTGTCCACCTGGGAAGGAACCGGGGGGGTAATAGTCTTTTGTTCCTTTTCTCTGTAGTACAGTGGACGAGGCTTGTCCTACCGGCCTGTTACAGTCCAGCTTTTCTGGCTTGCATAAGATCGCATTTGTATGAAAGTAATATTTTATCAAAGGGACACTACAGTCAAACCTAAAAAAACTAGGTATTTCATGACAGTCCTGCTGCCTGACACTGACAGTGATGGCAAGCAAGGGCGCTCCAAAAATCACGGCTGCCAGCTGCCTGTGACCTTATTATCCTCCTCATTATCCCCCTGTTCCTGGCATCCCACCACCCCACCCCTTGTCCCCAATCTTCTCCATCCTCATGCTAATCCTTCTGTTTCTAGCATCCCACCACCCCACCCCCTGTCACCATCATCTCCATCCTCATCAACCCCCTGTTCCTGGCATCCCACCACCCCACCCCCTGTCACCATTATCTCCATCCTCATCCTAATCCCCCTGTTTCTGGCATCCCACCATCCCAACCCTGTCACCATCATCTCAATCCTCATCATCCCCCTGTTCCTGGCATCCCACCACCCCACCCCCTGCCACCATCATCTCCATCCTCCTCCTAATCCTGATGTTCCTGGCATCCCACTACCCCACCCCCTGTCACCATCATCTCCATTTTCATCCTAATCCCCCTGTTCCTGGCATCCCACCACCCCACCCCCTGCCACCATCATCTCCATCCTCCTCCTAATCCTGATGTTCCTGGCACCCCACTACCCCACCCCCTGTCACCATCATCTCCATTTTCATCCTAATCCCCCTGTTCCTGGCATCCTACCACCCCACCCCTGTCACTGTCATCTCCATCCTCATCACCCCCCCGTTCCTGGCATCCCACCACCTCACCCCCTGTCATCATCATCTCCATCCTCATCCTGCTGTTCCTGGCATTCCACTACCCCACCCTCTGCCACCATCATCTCCATCCTTATTATAATCGCCCTCTGCCTAGCATCCAACCACCCCTCCCTTGTCATATTCCTCTCCCCTGCACCCCTCTGCCAGCTTCCTACCACCCCACCTTGTCACCTTCATCCTCCTGTATATTTATGTTTAGATTATTAAAGATTTTTTTTAGATATGTCTTTGTGCATGTTTGTTTCGTGGGATGTTGGGGCGGAGAGCGAAATAGAGAGTGTATAGAGGGATCGTCTGCACCCTGGCTGTGGCTTGTCATTACCATAATAAGACCGTCTCTTGTATCATGTCTGCACAGTCTCTGACCATCTCTAGTATTATGTCTTCAGTCTCTGACCATCTCTTGTATCATGTCTGCACAGTCTCTGACCATCTCTTGTATTATGGCTGCACAATCTCTGACCATCTCTAGTGTCATGTCTGCAGTCTTTGACCATCTCTAATATTATGTCTGCAGTCTCTGCCCATCTCCTGTATCATGTCTGCAGTCTCTGACCAGCTCCTGTATCAAGTCTACACAGTCTTTGACCATCTCTTGTATTATGGCCACACAGTCTCTGACCATCTCCCGTATAATGTCTTCAGTCTCTGGGGAGAAGCCTACAGAGGAGTTAAGAGCAGGAGCGCTGCTAGGACAGGCGTCATGGGTGTAGTCAGATGTGTGTGGACTGTGGAGAGGATAATATAGGATGAAACCAGAGCCAACAAGCTGGAGCCCAGAAAGGACCGTCTGACTGAGCTCTGATCATCAGAGCCCCCCTTACATCAGCATTCCCCTTTACACCTAAATCTGCAGCATTGTCCCTTACATCATGATCAGCAGCATTCCCCTTTACATCAAAGTTCCCCTTGCACTGTAAGGAGGAATCCTGCAGACTCTGATGTAAAGAGGAACTTTGTGCTGGGTTTTATTAACCTGACCTTCAGAAATATGGTTTAGCAGCTGCACAAATTTTATCTATATTTGTGTGCGTGTAATTATATATATATATATATATATATATATATATATTTTTTTTTTTATTTTTTTTTAATGATATTTGATTGAAGAGTAATTGGTTAGAGAAAATTCTACAAACTGCAAATTCATAGTTCATAGGATTTAAGGCTCTTAATATATACAATCTATACAGTTAATTTCTATCGCTTTAAATATTTTTCCCATTTTGGGCGTGAGTGGGGCCTCATGTCTAAGATTGGCCTAAGGGCTCATAAAGACTAGAGCCGCCTCTGGCCAGTAGGACACAGTGCGGCACAGTGCCTGCAAACCAAGTCCACACCGACCCCGCACACTCAGCCTTCTTCTGACTCTCCTTATCTTCTTACCACATCTCCCCACACAAATCCTTCCCAACATCTGCCCAAACCCACCAGTTCACCTCTCCACATGCACCTTCCTCCTAATTAGTCTCATTACTGAAATCTCCCTCTTGACCAGAGGTTTGTCAATATGTTTCTATCCCATCTGTACACCATAAAGCAACGCCCTCGGTCCCTGGATTTGTAGGTTTGACCTTGGACTCCCCACCTTCAACCTTTATACTCCAAAACAACATATTTAAAGAGGCATTGAATAAATAGACTTAAAATTTTTTTACTAGGTAAAACTATGTTATATATGTATTTTACCTATATGCTTAGCTGTTTTCCCAGAGTTAAAGTGATAACAGCTTCTGGACCGCCCACCGTTCAAATACTGTGGCAGGGCGGCCTGGCTGTGCGAAACAACATAACTGTATGTTGTTTCCTCTTCCTGGGTCTGAGACGCGCATAGCCACAGACCCACTCCCACTGTGATTGGACACAGCGGGAGCCAATCAGCGAGTCCAGGGGCCGCGATGGCTGCTGGCCACTCGCGATCGTTAGTAGGAGAGGCAGAACAGAGGTCTGCCTATGTAAACAAGGCATACAGCTGTTCTGTCACAGAGGGAGAGAGAGATCTTGTGTTCCTGCTAATCAGAAACACAGATGTCTAGATCTGTGTGCAGATGTGGGTGAGTGGCCCTGAAGGCATGCTGTCAATGGTTGGGGGCCATGCACCTGCATTCACATGCCTGTCAAATTAGGACCTGAGGCTGTGTTTGTACAGCTGCTGCATCTCCATAGTGTAATATAAGCTGCCTGCACACAGCAATAGCCACATAAAAAAAAAAAAAACAGCAATTTACACCATACAGGCCACAGCACTTATGTGAATGTAAATACCTAATTTACACAGAACTTTTTATGAGCTCAATACAGTTTTAGCTTTTACGTTTAGCAGGAATTATGTTATGTTTCTGTCCACTAATAATGATTTTTGTGTATTTTTAATGAAAATATAATTTTGATATGTTTCGGGGAAGGGGGTACCTGTCATTTAGAATGTATGGGGCCCCGTGATTTCTAACAACAGCCCTGAATACATACTTAGACTTTAGAATCACTTTTCAAATTTTAAAGTCTATATACTTTTATTTAAACAAGTCTTATGCATACTTACTCTTCCTCACAGAGAGATAAGTTGATGGTCCCAAGGAAGAAAATGAGTAACAGGGATTTCTTCAAGGTGAACATCTTTGGGCTCTGTGGATAATTTGGATACATAGAAAGAAAAAGAAGACAAAATTGAAAACATGTTACAAAAAAATAACACGATGTTAGGTACAAATAAAAAAAATTGTTCCAATATTATAAAAGGTCCCGTGTTCATTTGGTATAATCCATCATAATGGATCATATACACCTGGAATTTATTATTGGCTGGTTGAGTTTTTTTTTTTTATGGATTTCCTTGATGCTTCACAGACCTCACTGGATCTGGCTACTCATAATTAAAACAATGATTAAGGGGTCTATCTTATTCCTTAATCCCACAAAAGGAATATCACATCAGGTTCTTAGACACCATTGTAGCTGGTTCACAAAAACCCACATTCCAATCTCCATTGTCTATGGTTTCCAGGGCTTTCTATCATAAACAGGGATACCTTTTGCCTCACCTTGTCTACCCAATTTTGCTGCAATTGTATTGCGGTTTTGCCACGGTTTGTGTTTTCTCGTGGCCGGCGGTCAAAACATTCCTATCCTGAAAGTGATTCTTCGACATTCAGGTGAGGGAGGTTGAGGGAGGTTGTAGCTCCCCTAACCGCAGCAGCTCCGAAACTGAGGTAAAAGCCTATGTGTACATTGAAACATAGGCTTTTATGGAGTTGAGTTGAGGAGCTTTGGCAAAAAACACCAAAAGCTCCTAAACTCAAGTTTAGGAGCTGCTAGTGTACATGAAGCCTAATGGTTTCTTTAGGGTTTTTCTTGTAGGAATGGGAAAGAGTCCCCATATAATTGTCCCTGTGATATTAATTTATTATAGGTTTGGAGAGAAAGAGAAGGAGACTATAAAATTATGGGAAAATAATTGTTAAATTTTAAGGAATATGACTTATTAATGCAATCTTTCTACGGTACTATTTCCTAATAAGGGCACACACAATGAAATAATAATCTCTTGTGTATAACTATATTAGAATATATAAAAATATTTGAATCAAATGATTGATATTGGAATTCAGTGAAAGTATGTTAGGCTGGCCATAGATGGAGCGAATTTCTTTTCTGCAACCACAGGTGTTGACACAGGGTGTTGACAGGGGAATCCCTCCCACTGAGCCTTTGTTATCTCAGGGCGGAGGAGCGTGGGAAGTCTTTCCTGCTGGGAGAACACAGTTATTATTGATAGTGGCTATAACAGCTGCTAGCAATAATCACCGGCAGGCTAGTTGTACACAAGTTAATCAATTGATCAACTTGGGTACATTCAGCCTGTCCATACATGGTTGGAATCTCGGTTGGTTCCTGGTAAACTGGACAAGATTCAATGGCTGGTTTTAGGTTTTGCTATGTACTGAAGAGCAATATCCCATCCCCCTCTTCTACTGGTTGGCTGATAAGAAATATTTGAACTACACCATGTGCTACATATATCTGCTGTATACTAAAACTGTTTTTAACCCTCGGACACACATTTCCACATATCTGCACACACAAAACTGACTTACACAAAAATGTTTTGTTACTATACCTTTATGTTCCTTAGGTTTTATATATATATATATATATTTTTTTTTTTCTTACTCAGTACAATTTACTGTTAAACACATTTGTGATTTTGATACAAGTAAATAAGTACCTTTTATCTTTGAACATTTCTCATCTTTAAAAGGTAATTTAAGAAGTACCAAAAATAAATTTAACCAAAGAACCACTAATCAGCATACCAACAGGTACTTATTACGGGACCCCACTACGAGCTGTGAAGGAACTTTAGAGCCCAAAACCCAAGCTAACCAGGAAAAGAAAAGACTTTTGTGCTTATTAAAAAAAAAAAAAGGCATTCTTACTGAATTGTTCACAAGGCAGAGAATATACTGAATGCACAAGAACAATAAATGGGGATTAAAGTAATATGATTTAACAAGTATATGACATGTTTCTCTTAAAAAGCTATTTGAATAAGCGCTGTCCGAATTTTAACAATTAAGCTAAATACAGCCCAGAGAGCCTACAAGAGTCCATGTGTAGATCTACATCATAATAAATCACTAAGAACATTGGTAAAAAAAAAAGTCTAGAGGCTGGGAGACCCAGACAGCCCTTGCAGAGATCCCTGGTGCCTTGAGTGTTTGCACTGACCTCTCTTGCATAACAGATTCGATGAAGTTGGATTGAATGCTATCTACATCAGGTGGCTTTATCTTTGTTGGTGGCTTATACAGATTTTGGATTTTGCCCTGAGTCCCACTCCTTAATCTTCAAATATGCTCTGTGCTGTCACTTTTCCACTCACATAATATATGTGATGATTGGGTCCTGCCTATGCACTACATCAGCAAGGTGAAGTGTTTGGTTATGGTCTCCCCCTAGCTCGAACACACCCAATACTCTAGAAAGTTTTGATTCACACACGGATAATAAAGCCCTGAAGAAGCGGCCTATACCGCAAAACATGTTGGCAGAACCCGTGTAATAGTTTGTCTGAAATGTTCTTAGAACGTAAATGTGTTTTTATATATATGGGCCTACAGTTGCCCTGTTTTCTCTTTTTAATATAAAATATTATATGTACTAAATGATAAACTTTTTATATCTTTATAAAAATGATTGATGCATTTATGTGACATACTTTAATATATCCGTGGGAACCACCACTTTAAAAGCCCATTTCTTTTATATATTCTCCTTTATTACTTACCGGCTGGTGTTCCCTATGGTTTGAGTCCATATATATATATACCATAGGGAACACCAGCCTGTAAGCAATAAAGGAGAATATATAAAAGAAATGGG
The DNA here is from genome assembly GCA_028564925.1 of Lithobates sylvaticus. Taxonomy (NCBI): domain Eukaryota; kingdom Metazoa; phylum Chordata; class Amphibia; order Anura; family Ranidae; genus Lithobates; species Lithobates sylvaticus. The sequence continues at coordinate 624,152,454 of CM053028.1, read as the reverse complement.
CTTTTAAAGCGGGGGTTCCCATGTATATACTAAAGTATGTCAGATAAATGCATCAATCATTTTTATAAAGATATAAAAAGTTTATTATTTAGTACATATATATATATATAAAGTCATACAGACATGATAGGTAATCATTCTTTCTTTAAAAAAAAAAGGTGTTTTACACTTTTGGTTGACCATACCCATTTAGCAACCATTATAGCGAATAACAATGGATTCCTTAAATGCAGTTTAAGGTTAAAGAAATTAACTAAAAAATTAAATTTTGTGCAAAACAAGCCATAATGAAGAAAATTATATGAGGAACCTTGCCATCATTTAAAATGAAAAATTAAGACAGGAGTAATTAAATTTTTACCTGAAATTTGAAAACGAAGGTTTCTTTCCTTATCAATAATTAAATTAAGAATAAAAATAAGATAACAACATTCCAGCATATACTTACCAGGTGGTTCAGTTGGTTATGAGAATGTATACAGCTGGAAGACTTCAGTGGAGGTCTACTCTACAAAGAACGGGGGTTGGCTTATATAATAAAAGAAAAAGAAGTTGAGTAAAGAAAAGTTTTAATTAAAATTAAATGTAGCAGTCACATCTTTCTTAGGAACACATACCTGATACCACATATAATTAAAATATCTGTTTTCTAGCCTCCAGGTAGGACAAATATCAGCACCCATTCAGCAGTTTAGTTACCTCCAGAGCTCATATTTAGACATTTTTAATCTAATATCAATGTAAGAGGAATTGCAGCCCAAATTTTTGCTTTGCTTTATATACAATAGCATAAAGTCATTTTGGACAGTTAGTTATTCCTGTTTAAGTGTTCAATCAGTTTTGCGTAATAGAAAGGGACCGGCACATTAACACACAACTTTGTATGTGACTTGCTGTTGCAATAAAGTTTACTTGGTCCCAGAAAGTGACTGGATTCTGGGGACAGACCCCGCTTTCAGGAGACTCTCTTTGGATAAAAAGTTTCCCCATTTCTGTTCCCAGAAGTGGCGGGGCTCAGGGTAGCATTCAGACTTACCAACCCTAGGCCCAGCATGAGGAGGGACACAGGAATAATGCAGTTGTGCTACCTCCATCCCTCTGCTTCAACCAATAGGGACTGACATGACTGAACCCCCAGTACCCCATCTATTCTACTACCATTAGCCCACCACATCCACTCCAGAGTCCAGCCAGGGAGTGAGAAGAGAAGAGAAAGACGGGTTGGCCCCCAGTGCTGCTTGCTGGTCAGCCGCCCCTGAGGAAGACAGAGATGAGATGGAGGAAATTGAGTAATCAGGAAAGAAGAAATAAGAGTCCATTGATAATTGCTGCTGAATCTGTCTCACACTGTACAGTCACACTCTCACCTGTCACTTCTGAAATCTGGACAAAGTATTCATTAACATGGAAAGGCAAATACTGAGAAAACAATGTTGCACATCAGGATCCTGCAATTCTGGAATAGTGTTTTCATGCTGGCAGCTTTTAGAAACTATTTGTCTTTCCATGTTAATTTATATTTTGCCCGGTTTTCAGAAGTTTATCCATTTTATGTGAGCTGTACACATATAGGTGACAGCAAGGCAGTGGGTTTTAATGCCATACTGCCAAATATGTGCATAGTTACTGACACATACCTTGGAGGTGAGCCTGACGTACAGAGGGAGACCTCTCGTAAGGCTCTGGTTCTGGGATCACTGGAGTGGGGACAGTGACCCTCGGAGCACAGTGGGGTATGAGATCCTGCAGGGTTCACTTGGCTGAGGATGGTGTCCGCTTGGCAGCAACAGGAACGGGCTCGGAGCAGCAGGCCGAATAGCACAGATGCAGGTCTGTAGGCAGGTGCGGCAACAGGCAGGTGGGCACAAGCGCAGGGCAGCAGGCAGAAGCAGGGTCAGTCGAGCCAGGTCACAACAATCAATCAGACAGGAATGGCAGGCAGAGAATGGTCAAGTCCAGGCAGGTTCGGCAACAGATGATCAGACAAGCAGGTACACAGAGCAGGTCAAGGCAAGCCAAAGGGGTCAGGATAGAAGACAGCAGCAAGGTTAGGAGAGCCAGGTCAAATACGGGAACAGATGCAGGCTCAGGATCAGGTTACAGGATGAGCTGCAGATCAGACAGCAAGAGTGCATTCTAAAGAGGCCCCTTTTAAGGATCATTGGGCGCCAAAGCCGCGTCACTGTGCGCATTGGCGCAAATGTGCGCGCGCGTGTGCACATTGGCGCGGGAGTGCGAGCGCGTGTGCGCATTGGTGCGGGAGTGCGTGCGGGTGTGCGCATTGGTGCGGGAGTGCACACGGGTGTGCACATTGGTGCAGGAGTGAGCGCGGTTGTGCGCATTGGCGTTCGCATTGGTGCACGTCCATGACAGTTAAAGTACATATAGTTACATAATTACATAGTTAGACTGGTTGAAAAAAGACACAAGTCCATCTAGTTCAACCAATAAAAGGGGAAAAAAACATACAATCCTATATATATAATCCTATACCTACAGTTTATCCAGAGGAAGGCAAAAAACCCAGCAAAGCGACATAGCCAGGAGCTGGCTAATGTTGCCTGCATTGTCAGGAGACACTGTGCAGCATTGCTGCTGTGAAGCTGTTCTCACCTAGTGTTCGGCCTGGACTCTGTGCTGTCAGATCCTGAAGATAGAGTTCTAAAAGTAAAGCAAAGCATCTTGGGCGTATAGTCCAGGGAGACAATATTTGCATTCAGCTGGACGGTTTTGAACTACAAATACCAGTCGGCTGGGGAGGAAGAAAAGGATGCTGGGAGTGTGCTGTGGCTAAGTCGCAGCCTGTGTTAAAGGGCGAGAGAGTGAGTCATCACGTGCGGGTGCAGGAGCATCAACTGCCAGCTACTTCTGACTGTTCAGTGGCAGCCTGGAGGCCGCTCTTCACACGTGCATGCCAGATCCAGCCGAGAGGAAGCACAGTGTTATGCCAGACCACATTATACCGTCATCCCTTGAGCAGGGCTCTACCGAGGACTATCATAAAGACTCACGGCACTTCCCTTACCAAGAGTCATTGGGACTGGTGAGAGGGCACTGACCCATTCTATTACCACAGAGACACTGAAAGCAGACACCATTGCCTTGTTCTTTTGCCTAAGCCTGTAGGACCTGGTGCTACACTGACTCTATGTGGAGCAGCAAAAGCGTTCCTCTTTTCACAGGACACCCAGGGCCAGCGATGCCACTAGGTGAACTGGGCAGTTGTCAGGGCTGGGCTCAGCCCTTCCTTCTCTAGGCTGGCCACTCAGCTGTCGGCTAATTGCCAGCTCCAATCTCTCTCCACAGTTACTCAGCTGTAGATGATATCCTGCTCGTCAGTCCTGCCTACTTAAGCTGCCCAGTCCAGAGGAGCTCTGCCTTTGCCTTGGTCAACATCACAGAAACGTTCTCCTGCGATCCTGTTCAAGACCTGCTTTGCTGACATCCCTTATGGCTCCAGATCCTGCTTGCTGTTCCACTACATTGATCCCCGACTTCTGGCTTGGCTGACTATCCATTCCAGTTACTGAACTTTGGCTATGTTTTGACTACGTTTGTTCTTTTTGCTTTTATTATTAAACAAGTGTAATTTAACTGTACTTCTGTCTCGGCCTGATTTCATGGTTTCTGACAGCAGCCACCTAGGGTATGGCGTAGCATAGCGTAAGGGGGAGCCGGACATTTAGGGGGGCGCAAAATTATTTTTGTGCCGTTCCGAGTGTGCTGTGCTGCGGCCTCCCTCTAAACCTCGGATGAGGCATATCCCTGCAACCTGCATTCCTATGCAGCACCATATTCTCCCTCCCCTGCCTGGGATTCCTCTGGTCCAGCCATCCTGCCCCTGCTCTGGTACAGCCTGTTGTGTGAGAACAGCTGAGGAGGAGGGGAGGTGCATGGTGCAGATGATCATAGAAGAGGTATGATGGCAGTTGGTGGACCTCCCGGCCAGCAGGGGATACCAAGGAGCTGCTGGGTAGCAGGACCACAAAGGAATACTAACTGTCTGGTGCTGGGGAGAGCCTGACGGTGAAAGACATGGAGAGGTGAGGGAATCCACTGCTGTACATTGTACTGGGGAACGGGGAGATTTGTCTGAGCAGGGCTGTACTGAGGGCTGTAGATGTGCATGACTTTCCAGCCACAGTTAGCAGAAATCAGGTATGTCAGTGTAGGTGTCAGATAGGTCATTGTAGGGGTCAGGTAGATCATTGTTGGTACCATGTAGGTCAGTGTCGTGGTCAGGTAGATCATTGTAGTATTCAGTTGGGTCAGTGTAGTGGTCAGGTAGGTCATTGTAGTGGTCAGGTAAGTCAATGTAGTCACACTGCCCCCCACCTGTCACACTGGCCTCTTACCTGTCACACTGCCCCCCACCTGTCACACTGTCCCCCACCTGACACACTGCCCCCCCCCCCACATTTCACACTGCCCCCACCTATAACACTAACCCCCACCTGTCACACTGCCCCCCCCCCCCCACCTGTCACATTGGCCACCAAGGTTTAATAGTTTAATTGATGTAAGAACAGTGTTGTAACATTCTGCTTTATCTTACCTGTGGTGTTGAGGCAACAGGAGGGAGCAGTTTGACATTAGAAAAGTCCTTCCTCTGCCCTTCTCCTGCCTGTTCCCACAGGTCTCTAACTAAACAAAGTGTTTTATGAGTAGTCTTTATATCCTGCAATCAGTTACTATTTTGTTCTACTGTCCTATATCATTAGTATCACCTGCTAGAGCAGGGGTGCCAAACCCAATTTTCATTGTGGACTGCATCATGTTGTATCTGGGGTGTGCTACATACAGAGCACAGAGTTCAGGATTAGACTACATACAGAGTGCTGAGTTCCGCCTTTCACTACATACAGAGTGAAGAGTTTAGGAGTGTGTTATGTACAGAGTACAGAGTTCAGGGATGTCTCCCCTAAAGCTTCCTTGCATCTCTCTCCTACCTGTTTCGGCTCTAGTACCTCCCTGTGTAGGCGGCTCAGCCTTGCCTTACAGTGAGATTGTTTTCTCTCTTTCAAATCTGCCCCCACCCTGAGTGCATGCAGGGATCTGTTAGTACTGGGAGCCACTGAGAGCACAGCCTTCCCTTGTAAACATAGAAGACTTCTGTTTTTACAAGCAGGGCTAGCCTAGCCTACCAGGATAGCAGGAGATCTGGGGCCGCTTTGCAGGGCCGATCCTGGGTGGATGCATGGGCTGCCCCTGAAGGGAAGGGAGTTAAGCACCGCCAGATTACACAGAGTGGAGTGCTCCCACATTTCTAGCGCATCTGCAGTGTCATACAAAGTCCCGCCCCCTGGTCCGGCTCCTATGATGGATGTCACACTGGTTCAATGCCAGGAAGTGTGATGTCCATCATATGAGCCGGCCCAGGAGGCAGGACTTTGTATGACACAGCAGCCACACCGGGTAAGCGGGAGATCCCCGCTCTGTATAAACCGGCTGCTTCTCTCTCCATGCACTGGCAATGCTGCGCTGATGGGTACTGGCAAAGCTGAACTGATGGGCACTGATTAGGCTGCATTGAAAGGCACTGATTAGGCTGCATTGATGGGCACTGATGAGGCTACATTGATGGGCACTGGTGAGGCTGCATTGATGGGCATTGGTGAGTCTGAACTGATGGGCACTGAGGCTGCATTGATGGGCACTGGTGAGGCTGAGATGATGGGCACTGATCAGGCTGCATTGGTGGGCACAAGTAAGGCTGCACTGGTGGGCACTGATCAGGCTGCATTGATAATCATTGATGAGGCTGAATTGATAGGCACTGGTGAAGCTGCATTGATGGGCACTGGTGAGGCTGAGCTGATGGGCACTGATCAGGCTGCATTGGTGGGCACTGGTGGGCACTGGTCATGCTGCATTGATGGGCACTGATGAGGCTGAATTGTAAGGCAATGGTGAGGCTGCATTGATGGGCATTGGTGAGGCTGCATTGATGGGCACTGATCAGGCTGCACTGATGGGCACTAAGCAGGCTGCACTGATGGTCATTGGTGACGCTGCATTGTTGGGCACTGATCAGGTTGCATTGTTGGGCACTGATCAGGCTGCATTTGATGGGCACTAGTTAGGCTGCATTGATGAGCACAGGTGAGGCTGCACTGATGGGCACTGGTGAGGATGCATTGATGGGCACTGGGGAGGATACATTGATGGTCATTGGTGAGGCTGAGCTGATGGGCACTTATCAGGCTGCATTGATGGGCACTGGTGAGGCTGCATTGATGGGCACTGGTGAGGCTGCATTGATGGGCACTGGTGAGGCTGCATTAACGAGCACTGGTGAGGATACATTGATGGTCATTTGTGAGGCTGAGCTGATGGGCACTGATCAGGCTGCATTGATCGGCACTGGTGAGGCTGCATTGATCGGCACTAGTTAGGCTGCATTGAAGGGCACTGGTGGGCACTGGTGAGGATGCATTGATGGGCACTGGTGAGGATACATTGATGGTCATTGGTGAGGCTGATCTGATGGGCACTGGTGAGGCTGCATTGATGGGCACTGGTGAGGCTGCATTGATGGGCATTGGGGAGGCTGCATTGATGGGAACTTCTGAGGCTGCATTGATGGGCACTGATGAGGCTGCACTGATGGGCACTGATGAGGCTGCACTGATGGGCACTGGTGAGTATAATACACTCTTAAAATGTGCTTTAAAATGCATGGTTTTCCCTTTTATGAACAAGAAAATAATGATGCTATGCTGTTGGGCTGGTATAATAATGCTATGGGGCTGGTATGAAATTATTTCCAGGGCTGGTTTTTATACCCAGTCCGGCCCTGTTTACAAGTGACAACGGGGAGCAACAGTGCGCTAGTCGGAGGTGGGGGAATGGAGTTCCGCCACGTTCAGCCTGCAAAACTGGGTGCGAGGCCCCCATTACAAGCCCTGGCAGCCTGGATTTTTCCCGCGGGCCTTGTGTTTGACATATGTGTGCTATATTGAAACCTTTCAAGGGCTAAGTTTATGTTACTGGAATCCCATGTTTCTAACTTTTCAGTAAACAAAGCTCAACCATTGCACTTAAATTGTGTGTACCTTTTATATCACCAAAAAATGTCTGAACCCAGGGTGTCAGAGGTGTCGGAGGACTTGCAGGGTCAGGGCCACCAGTGGGGTACAGATTTGGTAAACAGCCCTCATGCGGGTAGTGCTACAGCATGATCCAATTTGCTCCCGCAGTGGAAAAGATTCCTTCCTGATCCTCTAATAGGCAATCGGATATTCCCAGAATATTCCCTGGATAAATGTTACCTATTAATCTTAGTATTCAGTTATATTATGTACATATCGCTGCCAGACTCATCCACCTTACCAGCCGTTCAGTGTCTGCCACTCCTCTCTGTCAATCCCTCCACTGGCTTCCCATTGCCCAACAAATAAAAGTCAAAACACTAACAATAACATACAAAGCCATTTTCAATTCACAATAGCTAAATCACCAATCTTATCTCCAAATATCACCAAAATTGTCCTCTCCGATCTTCCCAAGACCTTCTGCTCTCTAGCTCCCTTGTCTCCTCTCGTCTCCAGGACTTCTCCAGAGTCTCTCCCATTCTCTGGAACGCACTACCCCAATCTTTCTGATTATCTCCTACTCTGTCCACTTCAGGTGATCTCTGAAAACGTATCTCTTCAGGGAGGTCTATTCTGCCTCCAGCTAATAAACAAATCTTCTACTCCCCTCATCAGTTCATCAGTCCCTACTTTTGTTTCACCAGCCCTTCCCTCTTATGCCCCGTACACACGGTCGGAATTTCCGACGGAAAATGTCCCATCGGACCATGTTGTCGGAAAATCTGACCGTGTGGGCTCCATCTGACTTTTTCCGTCTGAATTTCCGACTGAAAAAATTTGAGCTCCTGCTCTCAAATTTTCCGACAACAAAATCCGATCAGACTTTTTCCGACTGTGTGTAGGGAATTCCGACGGTCAAAGTGCCACGCATGCTCAGATCAAATTACGAAACCAAAGCTATTGGCTACTAGCATCTACGTAGTTCCATCGTACGCAACGAACGTCACCACGTTCAGAATGATCGGATTTTCCGACAACTTTGTCCGACCGTGTGTATGCAACACCAGTGTCGGACAAAATCCGTCGGAAAAAATCCAACGGATTTTGTGGTCGGAAATTCCGACCGTGTGTACGGGGCATTAGACCGTAAGCTCGCAGGAGCAGGGCCCTTCTAACCCTCTTGTTTTGAATTGTACTGTTGGTGTATTGTCTCCTTTTATATTGTAAAGCTCTGCGGAAACTGTTGGCGCTATATAGATCCTGTATAATAATAAATCAGCATAGCAATTCTGTGCTGGGAGGCTTTAAGGCTCCAAGTAATGTTTTATTGTGTGCAGAAAAGCATATGTAATTATTACATTTAAAAAAAAGTATCCTTTATCCTGGGGTATGTATCTGTGAGACTGTAATTTGTGGCCCAATAATTAGGAACACTTTGTGGGTACAATGTTGCATATCATATATTTGCAGTGTATACAGTGACTAGTAGACACAGGTTCTCTTTAATTATTCCACTCTAAAACACTTCCTCTGTTAGGCACAATCCTTCCCATCCCAGGGTGCCCGAGGCCTTTTATAACCCTAAGGCCCCTTTCACACGATCGGCTGAAACATCTCACTGAGGAACTCTGTACATTATTACTGCACACAAGTGGCTCATCTCTGAGTCGGGAACGGCCTTAATGTTTGATTATTCACATGACTGCGGGCTCCGCCTGGTCTCGGGCGTTGATTAGCACGTCTTTGGGGAGGTGTTACCCCACATGCAAGGGCGCAGTATACCCCGCCCACAAGTGAACTCTACCATCCAGGGGTGATCATAGGAGACTTGAAGGCCAACAGATTCAATACTAACACCTATATTGTCCCAGTAATCAATCTACATAGAAGGCATGTTGCTATGTTCATTGTATATATACAGGGCACATTGTTAATGGTTACCCCAACTATGAGACACAGCCTTATGCGGCGTACACACGACCGGACTTTCCAGCAAACTAGGTCCAAAGGGATTAGTCCATTGGACAATCCGAACGTGTGTGGGCTAATCCGTTTGTTTTTCGGGGGAAAAAATCAGACGGACCTAGAAAGAGAACATGTTTCAGATCTATCCGTCGGACTCAATTCCGACGGACTGAAATCGGGAAACCGTTCGTCTGTGTGCCCGACCAAATACGACGCAAGGGAAGCTATTAGCTACTAGCTATTGAACTTCCTAATTTAGTCCCATTTACGACATCACGTTAAAAATGAACGGACTTACGAACGGACTTAGTCCATTCATATGTGGGCAAGTCCGTTCGGAAAGTCCGTCGGAACTCGGCCAAAAGTCTGTCGGACCTAGTCTGCCGGAATGTCAGGTCGTGTGTACGCGCCATCACTCCTCATGCTTGTAACGATGCTATATTGGTATTCAGCGGCTTCATAAAATTGTGGTTATCAGCACTTGTTTAACTTTTCTAGAACTAATCTTCCCTAAATTGGTGTCCTAACTAGTGGCTGAAGGAACCCAAAGTGGCAAATGTTCTCAATGGAACTGACTGAAAAGTTGGATCTCCCAGGGGTAAATATGGAGGTGTTCACTGTGTGTCAGGTGGACTTGACCCTTCAATGACTATTTTCTCAAGCAGGATACCTGAAACATCTGTTTTTAGTGCAAATGGCTAGACAGTGTAATCTTTCTTTTTGCTGGCTAGCTGGTAAGTGTGCAGGGAAAATGTTTCTTTTGCTTGTTCTGTGCAAAGCCCTTCCATGTGTACTTTACTTTAAAAGGCAGTTATAAATTGGAGTGGTTGCCATTTTCTGTTTAGCTTGCTGTAATTGATGCTGATACACATTGGACACCTTTAGCCACCATTTTTCTGTGCTAGACTTATGGTGTTGCTCAACTGGAACGTTTTTTTTTATTGCAAATTGTTAGACAGTGCACTTGTTTTGCTTTTTTTGCTGGCTAGCTGGTAAGTGTGCTGGGAAAAATCTTGTTTTGTCAGTCCCGAGTCCTGTCCCTCCAGGCTCACAGTAGCACATATACAGCTACCCCTATCCCTTTCCTCCTTGGGGACCAGCAGCCTTTTCTCTCCCATCTGCTGGCTCCAGAGAGTGGGGGTTACCTACAACAGCTTTAGTGCCCAATCACAATCCTCACTAGCCCGGTTGCTAGGGATGGATCCAGGCTGCAGTAGCAGCAAATCTAAATCCTTTTTTCCCCTCTTTCTATGTGTTTTCTATCATTGCAGGGAAGAGAGAAACAAGCCTCAGGAAAAAAATTTGTCTGCTGAGCTACTTAACCGGTTCCCGACCGCCACCTGTATATATACATCGACAGAATGGCACGGCTGCGCAAATGGGCGTACCTGTATGCCCATTTGAACTTTGCCGCCAGTAGGATCGTGGGTCCCGCAGACTCGATGTCTGCGGAGATACCCGCAATCGTCTCACGGAGAGGAAGAACGGGGAAATGCTAATGTAAACAAGCATCTCCCCGTTCTGCCTAGTGACACTGTCACTGATCACAGCTCCCTGTAATCGGGAGCGGTGATCAGTGATGTGTCACACACAGCCCCTCCCCCCATAGATAGAATCACTCCCTAGGACACACTTAACCCCTACAGTGCCACCTAGTGTTAACCCCTTCACTGCCATTTTTAATCACACTAATCGCTGTATAAATGTGAATGGTCCCAAAAATGTGTCAAAATTGTCCGCCATAATGTAGCAGTCATGATAAAAATCGCTGATCGCCGCCCTTAATAGTAAAAAAAAATTATTAATATAAATGCCATAAAACTATCCCCTATTTTGTAGACGCTATAACTTTTGCGCAAACCACTCCATAAACACTTATTGCATTTTTTTTTTTTAAACAAAAATATGTAGAAGAATAATACGTATCAGCCTAAACTGAGGGAAAACATTTTTTTATATATTTTTGGGGGATATTTATTATAGCAAAAAGTAAAAAATAAAAAAAAAGTTTCAAAATTGGAAAGCAAAAACCCCAAGGTATATTCTATGACTCATAATGATTCTTTTAAACATGTAATTGTTTTCACAAGTTTTTTGGAAAATGTGTAAGTTGTCCATTTATAAGATATTTCTTACACATAGCATGTACATAGCAAAAATGACACCCCTAAATATATTCTGCTACACCTCCTGAGTATAACGATACCACATGTGTGACACTTTTACACAGCCTGGCCACATACAGAGGGTCAACATAGAGGGAACACCATCAGTTGTTCTAGGGACATACATTTCAAATCTAATTTGACCTGCTATTACACTTTTGTTAGGCACTGATGGGCGCTGTAGTGGCATAGATGTGGCACTGATGAGAATTGATGTGGCACGGATGAGAACTGACGTGGCATGGATGGTCACTGATGTGGCATGGATGATCACTGATGTGGCATGGATGGGGATGGATGAGCATGATTGAGGATTGATGAGCCAGTGATGGAGCATGGATGAGCATGAATGTGGATGGATGAGCCAGGGATGGAGCATGGATGGGGATGGATAAGCCAGGGATGGAGCATGGATGAGCATGAATGTGGATGGATGAGCCAGGGATGGAGCATGAATGTGGATGGATGAGCCAGGGATGGAGCATGAATGTGGATGGATGATCCAGGGATGGAGCATGAATGTGGATGGATGAGCCAGGGATGGAGCATGATTGTGGATGGATGATCCAGGGATGGAGCATGAATGTGGATGGATGAGCCAGGGATGGAGCATGAATGTGGATGGATGAGCCAGGGATGGAGCATGATTGTGGATGGATGATCCAGGGATGGAGCATGAATGAGCATGAATGTTGATGGATGAGCCAGGGATGGAGCATGAATGAGGATGAATGTAGATGGATGTGCACAGATCAGCGCTGTGGGCACTTCAGTCCACAGCGCTGCTGTACCCACTCCCGTCTCTCCTCACATGCTGTACCGATCGGCGTGAGAAGAGGGGAGGAGCTGAACCGGACATGCTGCGGTTTGGTTACAACTTATCACTCTGTCATTTGACGGAGTGATCCTGTGGTAAAAGGCCGCTTTCATTGGCCCTTTAATCTGATCCTAGACACGCCAGGTCTGGGAGACCTGACGGTCATGGACATTCCCGGGTGTGCTCCCCAGGGGAATGCGTGGGAGTGCGATCCTGGTAGGACGTTATAGTACACCCTCCCAGAATTACCCAACCATGCTATAGACGTTTTTCAGCTATGAACCGGCCGGCAAGCAGTTGAGAGATTTGGATCAATTATGATACTGCTTGATATAATTGGTCTTTATGTAATGAATAATTGATTTTACTGATAAAAATGAAAGCGGAGCTCCAGCACCCCCACCAAAAATACTGTAGCTACATTGTAAAAAAAATCCATGTGACACTAAACTACTGTAGCTACATTGTAAAAAAATGTTAAAAAACAAGACATTTTTTTTTACAAAAATTGAATAAAATATTATTTGCTTATACTGTATATTGATTTTTTTTTTTTTTTTTTTTTTTAACACCAGTCAGTATCCTTTAACGCTGCCACACCAGTGATATGATGAGGCTGTTCTGCACTGTTGTCAGTATGTAAAAAAAAATTGTTAATAAAACCTCAAATTTTATTTAATTTCTTCATTTTCTAAAAAATTGTGACAAAACAATTACAACTTCAAGAAATGAGATAGGCCATCAATACATCAGAATTGATACATTTTCAAATATACATACCATAGTTTGTAGATTTTAAGCAAAACATATGTCTATTAATGCATGAGACATACAGGCAGGAGATCTAGGCTCTGAGGGAGAGCGGTTTGCCATCAAAATTCATAATATATATTCATAGTCTGCTTGCTAGTGAGTGAGGTCCAGGGAGCACTCACACGTTGTATCTATTGACACTTTTGTATTTACACCCCTTGAAGTCTATTGCCTTTTTTTAATATTTACATATTTTCAAGTTTTTTAAAAGTTAATAAACGGGGCTTTGCACACTCTTTATTGTTTTTTTGGAATTCACTATAGAAACATTCCCAGTCGGAAGTGGACTGCATACCTTATCTGTTGTTGGAGTGGACTATTACCACACTTTGGTCCTATAACAGAGCACTCTCAATACAATAAGCACTAATGAGAATTTTTCTTCAGTTTTTTATTGGGGTTTGATACAGCTTTAATCTCAGGGGAGCAAATCATGAGCAGTTTTCATGGTTAGGCTTTGGTATGTATCCTCTTGGCCAGTAAAGTCAGTTTGTGCCTGATATAACAGTTCAGAAAGCCAGAAGGAGTAGACCAGAGCCAGGAAAGCTGTGGTTCCTTTGGAATACCAGATGGCCCCCCGGGATTTAGAGATCCTAAAGAGCAGCAAGGATAACATCAAAGAGATTGTTGTGGGTCAATCTAAAAGGTGGAAATG
>CM053028.1:623519541-623538548 GCA_028564925.1 Lithobates sylvaticus | reverse complement strand
TGGTCTAGAGACAAAGGTGTTCAGGAGACTGAGGGAGAAGGGAGTCTTTCAAGCCTCACACTTCCTGAAGACAAGTGGATGGTTATCAATAGAAGATTTAACAAAAAAAGGAGGACAGATAGAAATCCCCTGGTGGCAAGCAAGACAAGTGAGACACTTTTTAGAAACATTAGGGCCAGCGGAAGAATTTGAGAGACCACGAACAAAGTTTGAGAAGCTTTGTATCAGGGAAGTAACTTGGATCAACCTTACCATCTCCCTGCGCGCAGGCGCACACAAATGCACCATGGATTGCCACTCCAGCGGATGCACATTCGCGGCCCTACTCAGCGGCGCGCACGCGTACGCACAAGTGCACGCATAACGTGAATCCCCTGACCAGCCTATAAAAGGAGCCTTGGCAGACAGACAAGTTGCTGGTTTGTCTCAGCTCACCTGTGTTCCTCTGCTTCCTGTTCCTGTTTACCATTTCCTGTTTGCCATTTCCTGTTGTGACCCGGATCGTTTGAAGACTACGCTGAATCTCCCCTGACCTGACCCCTGGCTTGCTTTACGGACTTCCTGCTCTCTCCTGCGTTTGACCCTCAGCCTGCTCCTGGATTATCTTCTGCCTTCAGCACTTAGCCTTGCTGGCTCCTGGACTGATTACCGGTGTTTGACCCTCAGCCTGCTCCTGGATTATCTTCTGCCGTCAGCACTTAGCCTTGCTGGCTCCTGGACTGATTACCTGTGTTTGACCCTCGGCCTGTTTCTGGACTTTCCTCACCTGTTTTACAGACCTGCTTGCCACTTACCTTCTGGTCCGGTCCATCCTGCATGAGCCATCTTCCAGACCTTCACACAAGTCAGGTGTCCCACTGGAGGCTTGTGCCTCTTGGTGCAACCCACTCCCTGTATCACCTCCAGGGGTGGTGTACGCCGAGTCGCAACAGCCACCGCTCTCTGCATCTTGGCCTCGGTGAGTACCTCTTTGCTGATAGTACAAACCAGCCATGTCAGAGGCCAACAGAGCGGGTTCACCCTTGGAGATTTTATGCCAGCAAGTTACAGTCCTCGCAGAAGCTGTGCAGAAATTGCAGGAAGGGTACACCCAAATTGACAGCCGTCTGCAGCAACTAGCCGGAACACCCGCACCAGTTAACACAGCACCAGCACCTACCAGCGGGGCCTCCTCACCTCAGGCCCATTCACCACCCGCCATGATGATGGCGGTTCCTGAACCGAGAGTACCTACACCTGAGCGATTTTCGGGCGACCGGAAAAAGTTCAGGGCATTTAAAAAAACGCCTGCTCTTTATATCTGGCCCTGCAACCAAGGACTTTTTCTTCCGAAATAGTGAAAGTCGGATTCATCATCTCCCTACTGTCCGACGAACCCCAGGCATGGGCACATAGCCTCATGGAACAAAGAAGTCCCCTCCTGAACTCTGTGGAAACCTTCTTTAACTCCATGGGTCAGTTATACGATGACCCACAACGTACTGCTACAGCTGAAGCCACCCTGCACGCCTTGACACAAGGAAAGAGACCAGCGGAGGACTATACCGTCGAATTCCGCAAATGGTCAGCTGACACCGGCTGGAATGAGGCCGCCCTCAGGTACCAATACCGACAAGGCCTTTCCGAAACTTTAAAGGATGAACTGGCTAGGGTTGAGACCCCCGCTTCTTTGGAGGACCTGATTCAATTGGCCACCAAGCTGGACAGACGCATGCGAGAGCGGCGCTCTGAGCGCCTTCAGACCCCTCGGCCCAGCTGGATGCTCCCCAAGTCAGCCACTCCTTACCTTCCAATTCCGGTCCCTTCCGGCCCCTCGGCCTCGGAAGGGGAACCCATGCAGCTAGGACTTGTTCGCCCTCGTCTCTCCCCTGATGAGAGGCAACGAAGACGGCAGGCCAACCTATGTCTGTACTGCGGAGGGGTTGGCCATTACCTCCGCAACTGCCCAGTGAGACCCTGTAAGCCACCTCTGCAAGTTGTTATGAACTATCAAGCCACAGGTCTCGCCCAGTCTTATGTTACTCTTTTTGTTTCTCTGCAGCTGGCGGAAGAGAGGATTCAACTACCGGCCGTAATTGACTCTGGAGCATGCAGTTGTTTCCTGGACATCTCGGTGGCTCAAAATCTTCACATCCCTCTCCATGACAAAAAACAAAATCTTCTTGTCCACTTGGCTGATGGGTCTTTACCCCGCTCCGGACCAGTGACACAGGAGACCCAACCGATTCTCACCACCACGGACTCAGGCCACCAGGAATTCCTACGCTTTGATTTAATTTCTTCTCCCATGTTCCCTATTATTTTAGGGCTTCCTTGGTTGCAGGCCCATGACCCTCAAGTTAACTGGGGCAAGAAGAAGGTCTCCTTTACGTCTGTTTACTGCTCTCAACACTGTTTCCCTCCAGTCCCAGCTCCTTGTATGGCAGTCATTCCTGCATCCGACAATCTTCAGCATATCCCTCCAGCATATCTTGAGTTTAAGGATGTTTTTGATAAGAAGAAGGCAGATTGTTTACCACCTCACCGGTCCTACGACTGCCCCATAGAACTGTTACCAGGGTCTGAAATTCCTTTTGGGCGCATATTCCCTCTGTCCGAGACTGAACTAAAGGCTCTTAAAGCCTATATTGATGAAAACCTGGAAAAAGGCTTCATTCGCCGCTCTTCATCTCCAGCCGGGGCGGGTATTTTCTTTGTTGGGAAAAAGGATGGCTCACTCAGACCCTGCATTGATTATAGAGAACTCAATAAAATAACTATCAAAAACCGATACCCGCTCCCACTCATCCCAGAACTATTTCAGCGCCTCCGGACTGCCAAGATCTTTTCCAAACTTGACCTGCGAGGTGCCTATAACCTTGTCCGGATTCGTGCCAATGACGAATGGAAAACAGCCTTCCGGTCCAGGTTTGGGCACTTTGAGTATTTAGTGATGCCCTTCGGCCTGTGCAACGCCCCAGCCACCTTTCAACACCTGGTGAATGATATTTTCAGAGACTACCTTGATGACTTTGTAGTCGTCTACTTGGATGACATTCTCATTTTCTCTGCCACCATCGAACTACACCGAGACCATGTAAGGAAGGTCCTTACCATTCTTAGGAAACATAGACTATACCTTAAGGCAGAGAAATGCGAATTCGAGAAGACTGTTGTCCAATTTCTTGGATTCGTCATTTCCACTGAGGGGATCGCCATGGACCCCCAAAAGGTCAAGGCAATTCTTGAATGGCCCGCTCCAGGGGATAAACAAACTGTGCAAAGATTCATAGGCTTTGCTAACTTCTATCGAAGATTCATCATCGGCTTCTCATCTATTGTTTCTCCAATTACGCAGTTAACCAGGCTACATGGTTGCTTCCAATGGTCCCAAGAAGCTCAGGAAGCCTTCACTAAACTGAAATCTTTGTTCACCTCAGCACCCATTCTACAGCACCCAGACCCGCTTTTGCCATTCGTGTTAGAAGTTGACGCTTCTGAAACCGCCACTGGAGCCATTCTTTCTCAGAGACGGGGCCCCAAAGCCCTTTTGCATCCAGTAGCTTTTGCATCCCGAAAGTTAAGTCCTCCAGAAAAGAACTATGATGTCGGGGATCGAGAGCTATTGGCCATTAAGTTCGCCTTAGAAGAATGGAGGTATCTCTTAGAGGGCGCAACCCATCCTATTACAATTTTTACGGACCACAAGAACCTAGAATACCTCAGAACCCGTTGGGCACTTTTTTTTTCTAGGTTCAGCTTCCATATTTCTTACCGTCCCGGGTCCAAAAATGGCAAAGATGATGCACTCTCTCGGATGCTCCCTGAATCCTCCCAGTTAACCGAGCCCAGCACCATTCTGTCACCTCAAAATTTCCTTCTTCTTACACAATCTGATCTGGCAGCTGCCATTAAAACAGCCTCAAGCTGCTGTACCGATCCAGTAGTGTCTTCCTTGGAGAGACGCAATGATCTATTTTGGGCACAGGATAAGGTCTTTGTCCCTCAGGAAGTAAGACCAGCAATCTTAAAGACTTTTCATGACCACAAGTTGGCTGGCCACTTCGGAATACGGAAGACGTCAGAATTAATTTCTCGTTCCTTCTGGTGGCCTGGTTGGAGGCGGGACTGTCAGAAATTTGTCTCCTCATGTGTTCCGTGCCAACGCAACAAAGGATTTAAAGCCAAACCTTGGGGATTACTGAGACCCTTACCTATCCCTGAACGGCCATGGGCAGATATCTCCATGGACTTTATTGTTGACCTGCCACCCTCAGAAGGGTTCACCACCATCCTGGTCGTTGTTGACCGTCTCTCGAAAATGGCCCACTTCGTGCCCATGATTGGTACTCCATCTGCCTTGGACACTGCCAATACCTTTATTAAGGAAATAGTCAGACTCCACGGAGTACCTAACAGTATCGTCTCAGATAGGGGCGCTCAGTTTACCTCTAAATTCTGGAGAGAACTCTGCAAAACCCTGGAAATCAAGGTCTGTCTCTCATCCGCATACCACCCTCAGAGCAACGGTCAGACAGAGAGGACAAATCAATCTCTAGAACAGTATCTCCGCTGTTTCTGTTCCGGCTCCCAGGATGACTGGTCTTCCCTCCTGTCTTATGCAGAGTTTGCATACAACAATTCGGTACACACGGCTACTCACCAAACGAAAGCTGTGGTACAACAGCTACAACTCCATCTGGACACACACAAACTCCTGGACCCTCTGCAATCAGGCTTCCGCCCGGGCCATGGCACAGAAACAGCTCTCCTCAAAATATGGGATGATGCCTTGGAAGCAGCAGATGATGGAGAATCATGTCTCCTGGTACTCCTGGACCTTAGTGCAGCATTTGACACACTAGATCACAGCACTCTACTCACCCGCCTCAAAGAAGTAGCAGGAGTCACAGACTCAGACTTACTATGGTTCACTTCCTTCTTAGGAAATCGGTCACAGACAGTGAAACTTGGAGCATTCACCTCTGAATCCCGTGCAGTCTCCTATGGAGTCCCTCAAGGATCACCTTTATCACCCGTGCTCTTCAACATTTACATCCGTCCACTCCTCAAAATCATCAGCAAATCAGACCTATACTTCCACTCATACGCAGATGATACCCAACTCTACCTTCGGATCCCCGGACAAAAAGACCAATATCAGGAATTGGAAAAATGCCTCACATCAATAGACGACTGGATGTCCACAAGCTCACTCAAACTTAATGGAACCAAAACAGAACTCCTTCTCCTAAATGCAAACCGGAAAACTAAATCTACAACACCATGGACTCCGCCCACCATCCTTGGACAGACCATCCCCCTAAGCATAAAAGCCAAAAGTCTCGGAGTCACCTTCGATTCAGAAATGTCAATGGATGCACAAATAGGATCAGTAGTTAGCGGATCCTACCACCTTCTACGCCTGCTACGTAGACTCATCCCCTTCATTCCAGAAAAGGGAAAAGGACAAAGCCATAGTGGTAGGAACAATCATCAACTCTTGACTCGACTACGCAAACTCCCTCTACATAGGACTACCTAAATTCCAGATTGCACGACTACAAGTCGTTCAAAACACGGCAGCGAGACTAGTCACAGGAAAAAAAACATGGGAATCCATCTCCCCTTCCCTGAGGACCCTCCATTGGCTAACCGTGAAGGACCGGATCACATTCAAGACCCTCTGCCTGACCCACAAATGCACACAAGGAGACGCTCCTCAATACTTATGCGAAAAAATACAACACTACACCCCCAATCACAACCTCAGATCTAACAACCAAAACCTCCTCCTCGTCTCCAAGTCCCGGTAAAAATCAAGGGGAGAACAAAGATTTGCAGTCCAAGGACCACGGCTATGGAACGCTCTACCTACAAACATCCACTTGGAAAAAGACCATCGGGCCTTCAGGAAGAAACTCAAGACCCACCTCTTCTAAAAAGGAATCAACACAGGTCGGATCAAGAGCCTCGAGGCGATTCAGTTCGCAGTTGCAGCGCTATACAAATCATTCATTCATTCATTCACAGACACGTGGTCTAGCAAACATGGGCAGGGAAGGTATATAACTTTTACTGCCCACTGGGTGAACCTTCTGACGGCCGTCAAGCATGTAACCTGTGGCACCAGTGTAGATTTGGTTTTACCGCCAGTGATTGCATGCAGGCCTGCCTCTTCTTCTTCTCCTCCTCCTACTCCATCCTCCCTCTCCTCCTCGGCTGACTCCTCCTTTTCCGCTGCTAGCGTCTCTTCCTCTGTGCCGCCCAAGATCCCCAGAACCTATTCGACATGCCAGGTGAGACTTGCCATGCTGTGCTGTGTCTGTTATGCCTGGAAGCCAAGAGCCACACTGGCCCTGCACTCCTTACAGCTTTGCATTCACAGGCAGTGGCTAACACCGCTCAATTTGACAGTTGGTAAAGTGGTGTGCGACAATGGTGCCAATCTGCTTAGAGCGTTGAAACAGGGCAAAATTACACATGTGCCATGCATGGCACACGTCTTAAACTTGGTCGTGCAGCGATTCGTTGTCAAATACCCTGGGGTCCAGGACATCTTGCGGCAGGCAAGGAAAATCTTGGCCCATTTCAGAAGATCTTACACGGCCATGGCTCGCCTTGCTGACATTCAGCGTCGACACAATCTGCCGGGCAGACGTCTTATTTGTGATTGCCCGACGTGATGGAACTCAACCTTCTATATGCTTGATAGGCTGCTCCAGCAGAAACGTGCAGTTAACGACTACCTGTACGAACTCTGCGGCAGAACAGGCTCTGGGGAGCTTGTTTTTTTTTTCACCGCGCCAGTGGCAGCTCATGCGCGATGCATGCAGACTTCTGCGGCCATTTGATGAGATCACCAAACTGGTCAGTCACAGCCATGGCGCCATCAGTGACATCGTACCTTACACCTTCTTTATGGAGCGTGCATTGCGTCGTGTCATTGATCAAGCCATGGAGGTGCAGGAGCAGGAAGATGAGGAAGTCGCAATGCTGGATGAATTCCCAGGGGGGGCTACTCTATCTGAGACAAGTCAACAACAGGAGTCTGAAGAGGAGTCAGAGGAGATGGTGCCGGGGTAGATGAGGAGGAGCAAGAAGAGCATGCTTTAAACCTTTCTGGGATCCCTGTTGTTGTCCATGGATGGGGGAGGAGAACGAGGAGGACAACATTATCCTGGATGATGAGCAGAAGCCAGGCCACCACACCGCTTCCAGTTTAGTGCAAATGGGGGCCTTCATGCTTCATTGTTTTAACAGGGACCCCCTTATAAAAAGCATAAAGGTCAAGGACCAGTACTGGGTGGCAACGTACTTAGACCCCCAGTACAAACACAAAATGGCGGAAATGTTACCACCATCACAGAGGGCTGTCAGAATGGAGCACTTACAGGCCTTGCTTAGAGAAATGCTGCATTCTGCTATTGCGTGCGCTGGCAGAGGAATTCCCACTCCCAGAGAAAGAGTTGCGGGTACCAATCCAACAGTGCCTGCAAGAAGAGGGCAGTTTGAAGATGTGCTGGTCACTTCTGATATGAGATCATTCTTTCAGCCGACCAATTGACAGGTGTCATCCGGATCCATCATCAGGGAACGCCTAGACCGACAGGTGTCTGACTACATTGGGTTAACGGCTGATGTGGACACTCTGAGAAGTGATGAACCCCTGGACTACTGGGTGGGCAGGCTTGACCTCTGGCCAGAGCTTGCACAATTTGCAATGGAACTGTTGGCTTGCCCCTCGTCCAGTGTCCTGTTCGAAAGGACGTTCAGCGCAGCAGGGGGGATCGTGACTGATAAGCGCACTCGCCTAGCTCACGACAGTGTTGACTACCTCACATTTCTAAAAATGAATGAGGCATGGATCTCGGAGGAATTCAACACATGTGACCAGTAGACCATGTATATGCATAACTCTATAAACGATTTATATAATCTAGCACACGGACCTTTTTTCTACCTTTGGCTCACTTGTACAAAAAAAGCACACCGTACTATATGCCCGTACCCTCCTGTTTGAAGAGGTTGAGCGGTGTCATATTTTTGGGTCCCACAGCGAGTTGCTGGTGTCAGTGAGGGAGATAGCAGCGGAGAAGCCAATCAGCAGGCAGGGCCAGCACCATGGCTGAGGAATGGATCAGCACTGGACTGGCACCTCCGGACCACCGCAGTGGAGCCCTGCATAGGTGGGGGTAAGGGCCAGGCAGAGGGAGGGGTCAGGGGCTCAAGCACAGGTTGGCACACTAAGACACTGGCACAGGACTGTGCTGCCCTGACTGTGGCACTGATCAATCATCTCCTGCACCCCCTTCATAGCCTGGCCTGACCTTGCCTCTCCTCCATGGCCTTGAATTGACAAAATTTCACAGATAAAAAAATGTTTGTCGTTGTCGATCCCAGATTCACTTAATACTTCTGGTATGTCAGTGTCCATGTTGTGGGACTATGTGTGGACAGCTAGTAAGTATTTTGTGGCTGAAAATATGACCTGGAGGATTTTTAAGGTTCGCCTTCCATTAAAGTCAATGGGGCCCGCAGAGAACCTGTGGTTCGCGAACATTTGGGCACAATCGCAGATCACGTTCGCGATACGTCCTGTCGGAAGTTCGTCCATCACTACCCTTAACATCGTGGGTTATAATTTTAAGATCCATGGTGTTTTAGGATGGGGGAGCTGTGGGGTTGGGAGGAGTCCAAGCCAAGAGGGGCACCTAGGTGCCTGCTCCGCAAATCAGCAATATAACATACCCTGGGGATAGTAAACACTAACGATTTCAGAAGGCACTTATATACAGCATAAGCATTGCATTGATATAGTTTTTGTAAAATAGCATCAAGATCATAAACATAAAAAAAAGAAAAAGAGGTTTAGAAAAAGTGAAGAAACAAAAATAAACTGTAAACTGAATGCTTTGCCAAAAAATGGCATTGCAAAGTCCTAGGGGGTATGGGGAGAGAGGCTCCCCAAAACCCAAAGAACAAAAATAACCTGGACCTTATGGTCCTTATTAAGGTCCAAAACTCCTATCCCGCAATCCAAAACTCCTATCCCGCAAGTCCAGAGGTGTAACATCTTACCCAAGTCAGTATGTGATGATACCTTCATGGGGCCAGCCAGCCCTACCATAGATGAGCTTCTGATGCTTGAAGGCATGATGGGAGTGTCAGTTGAGTAGCATCCTGGAGCCCTGCTGGAATCCAACGAGTGAGGTGACAGGAAAACTAGGAAAAACAAAGAGAAGGTGCAAAAAACGAGGAGTGGAGGGAAAAATAAAAAGTTAGTCACATTACACTCCTCAGGTCCGACTGTCTCTCCTGGGGGGTGGGTTGGCCCAGATGGCTGAATGGCGTGGGGTTCACGGCATTCTTGGCAGTGCTGCAGCATCTAGGAGGCCCAGCTTAACCAAAAGCTCCTTCCCTTCGTTAAGCGTGGTGACGGTATAAGTTGTGCCATTGTGGGGGACCTGCAGTTTAAAGGGGAATCCCCATCTGTAGCAAATTCTGGCAAACTGGAGCACCGTGGTGACCTCCTTCATCCTCCTACGTTTGTCCAGAGTAGTGGGGGAGATGTCCGGGTAGATCTGGACAGGTGTATTTTCCAATCTTAAATTTTTGGTGTTTCTTGAGGCTCGGAGGACATCCTCTTTAAGCAAGAAATCTTTTAGGCATAATACAATATCTCTCAGGGGTTTCTCCGGGGGGGGGGGGGGGGGGGCCGCAGGGCCCTATGAATCCTGTCACAGGCAAAGGCCGAAAGCGGGGCCTCAGGCAGGAGGGACTGAAATAGTTTTTGGATAGTTGGCAGAAATTCTGTCACAGATTCGGGCACCCCCCTCACCCTAAGATTGTTACGCATGTTTCTGTTGTCCAAATCTTCGATATGGGCCTGTAGCTGTGATACTGTTTCTGATAGGGATTCATGGTCCTTTCTGAGGTCTGAACAGACCAAGGTCAGCTCGTCATGTTTGGTCTCAAGTAAATCAGTCCTACTGCCCAGGGCCGCAATCTCCAGGGAGAGGGTATTTGTGGACTTGTGCAGTTCATATTGAAACTTCTGAGCTATTTTGTCATACATTAGTGTGAGGCTCTCATCAAGATCCGCCTTAGTCAATTGTAAAGAGTACTCAGCATGATGTCGGCCAGGGAGCCACTATCAGAGGTCTCTTTACATGCACCGAGTGTGTCTGCGTTGCTAACGCCGAGATCTGGGACACAGGATGGAGCGCAAAGAAGACAATCTCCTACACCATCCCGCCCTACCAGCAGAGAGCCAGAGAACACCAGTGAAGAGCAGGTATGTCAGCGGAGTACAGGTGTTACACAGAGACTGGAGCTGGGGGGGGGGGGGGATGAGGGACTGAAGCTGAGACTGAGACTGGGACTATGCCAGATATCAGACAACTTATCCAAGCTCTCCCTACAAGAGCAGATATATTAGAAATGCTGAATGATACCACAGGTGCATTAAGAGAGGAGATCAAAGAAATACGGGCTAATATAGTGGATGTAGACTATAGGTCGCTACAAACGGAAAATGTGCAGCAGGTACACAATACACGACTGGAGAGCCTTGAAGATAAAATACAGAAACAGCATCAGAGGATAGTAGCATTACAATTACAATCAGAGGAATCTGAGAATAGGAGCAGGAGAAACAATATTCGGCTAAAAGGGATCTCAGAAGATATTGAGGGCCCTACCCTAAGAGAAACGGTCACGTCCATATTTAATCAAGTACTGAAAAACCCTCTGAATACTTTAATCGAGTTGGATCGTGTCCATAGGATCCCCACCATTCGCAATTTAGCCCAAAAGGACCCGCGAGACGTCCTGTGCAGGGTGCATTTTTTTAGGTTAAAGGAAGACATATTAAGGGTGGCATGGTGTGAGGGACCAGTGGTATATGGTGAGAAGGAGATACAACTATACCCGGACTTATGTAGACAGACTAAGTACAGGAGGCGTATGCTGAAGGCCCTATTGGAGTATATACTTGCTAGTGGGACCACATATAAATGGGGGTACCCATTGGCAGTGATCGTTAAAAAGGGAGGACACAATTTTAATCTACGGAGTCCTGTTCAATTGCCGGACCTCTTTGGTTTCTTGGGGGTGGGGACTATGGAGGTCTATGATTGGACAGAGTTGCCAGCAATAATGGCGTACTCCCCTTATCAGTAATAGAGGCAAAATGGAGTGGAGAGTTTAAGGCCCCTTTCACACGGGCGGCTGTTCTGCCGCTGTTAAAAGCATGTTTTGTTATTTTGAAATTCAGAGAATCCTGGCACAGCATTCACTTGCAGTTGTACATTGCGATTAGCTGCGTTTACGTGCGTTTACATGCGGCTGCGTTTAGCTGCGTTTGGAACATTCTTGATATTTCTGATGTGCTTCCTGTTTTTCTTTGCTTGTTGCCACTGCTATCTGCAGGAGAAATAGTACACTGCAATTACCTGCGGTTATGTGCATATAGCTGCACTACATCGCACCTGGACGCATTCAATTCTATTTTTTCTATTCGCACCGAACCGAAATGTAACTAAATCGCAGCTAAACGCTGTGTGTAAATGGGGCCATAGGAAAGCATTGTGTGCTTTTAGCTGCGATAGAAAACTAGAAAATCTGCAGCTAAAAGCACCATTCTATCCGTCCGTGTGAAAGGGGCCTAAAACCAGGAAAAGAGAAAGAACAGAGACACAGAAACAAGAGTAAAAATTTAATTTAGGACATGGCAGTATATCCCTGAAGGAACACAGGAGGAAGAAATGAAAAAAAAAAGGGGGAACAAAAGAGAGAGGATCTTTTTTTTCTTTTTTTTTTACTTTCTTTTTTTTTGTTTATATAGACCTGGTGGTCAAATTTTTGGATAGCTGATGGACTCTGGATATGGGGCCCATACCAGGAGGGGGTAATGGACTCTAAAGGATTAGGGGGGAGGGAAAAATGGGGAAGGAATTTTATTTCTGTTTTTGTGTTGATAAGTTCGGTTGATGTGTTAAATAGGGCGTCCCCTATGGGGGGGGTGGGTAAGAGGCATAGATCATGAAGACCAGGGTGTACAGTAGGTGCGATGGGTGGTAAAAAAGGCATACAGCGGCGGTGCGTCCATAAAGGCGCAGGAGCGCCGCCCCCCCTCTCCTGTAACTCTCTATACACCATAGATAGATTCATGCATTGCATGAATCTATCTATGGTCGCTGCTGACACCCCCTATTCAGGTGTCCGGCCCCTTTTCGGTCACCGGGCACCTGAATTACAGCGGTGGGGGTGTTTTTTGGAAACACCTGATTCAAGCCTGGTGCAACACTGTGCGTTCCTTGTCACTCAGCAGTATTTTAGCAAACCGAAATCCTTCGGTTTGCTAACATTGTACGGCCCCTTAACCAATCAGGAGCACAGGTCTGTGTTACCTGTGCCCTGATTGTCTGAAACGACAGGCGCTGTGATTGGGTGCCTATCAGGCGTCCAGTCATAGCAGAGGATGAGAGGATGAGAGGAGGAGCGGGCAGGAGAAGAAATGGAGGACACCGCTGCCGCCGTCACCTGAAACAAGGTAAGTGGCAGCTTTGCAGAAGCCTTCTTTGCATCTGGTCGAGAACTAAGTTATGTCCTTCTCACTGGCATCTTTTTGTGCTATGTCAACATGTTCATTATGGTGGCCCAGCCAGGATATGGAACCTGCTCACTGAGAAGGGTCTTTCTTGGACTGGGAATGAGTATTAGTTATGCTGCTCTGCTTACTAAAACAAATCGTATTTACCGTATTTTTGAGCAGGGTAAAAAAATCAATCAGTGCTCCAAGATATATCAGCCCATCTTCTCAGTTGGTGATCACTGCCAGTCTTTTTTCTGTCCAGTTGCTAGGAGTGCTTGTATGGTTTTTTGTGGACCCATCCCGGCCTGTTGTAGACTATAAAAAACACGCGAATGCCAAATCCGCAGGGAGAGCTTTATTTTGAAGCGACTGTGTTTGATGGCAAAGTGGCTGTGTTTGATGGCAAAGTGGCTGCGTTTGATGGCAAAGTGGCTGCGTTTGATGTCACAGTGGCAAAGTGGCTATGATTGATGGGCACAGTGGCTGCGTTTTGATGGGCACAGTGGCTGCATTTTGATGGGCACAGTGGCTGCATTTTGATGGGCACAGTGGCTTCGTTTTAATGGGCACAGTGGCTGCGTTTTAATGGGCACAGTGGCTGTTTTTGGTACAGTGGCTGCGTTTGATGGGCTTTTTTTTTCAGAATTTTTCTGTTTATTTGCGCCCCCCCCCCAAAATTTTTTTTAGCACCAGCCGCCACTGCTCACAAGGCTCCTGAAGAACACACGACACACAGCCTTCTTCAGTAGTACCAGAAAGCATCCATGGACATCTTCCCTCGGTCAGCTCTTACAAGAACCATGGTTTGCAGCTTCAGTGTTTCAGGCCACATGAGGCCGCAACTGAGTGACAAGGCCTGATCATTCAAGGTGCCCACCTCCCCTTACCTAAAGCATTGGAAGGAAGTGAAGAAAAAAACCTGATGGGGGGGGGGGATTAGTTAGATAATATATTTAACTTTTCTCCGTCTTTCTCCTGCTGGGCCTGGGTCCAGGTGATGTGATCCTCCTTCTAGCCAGATCTTAGCGATCATTAAGTAGCCTGAATCTTGCGATATGAAGATTCTACACTGTCCTGCAGCATCTTCTCATGTGATTTTGTCTATTCAGCATTCCCAAAGATCTGGCAATCTTCAACAAAGTCAGTATATTATCGAATATTTACTGAAAAAGGTGGACCTGAAGTATAAGGTTACCTCTCATTAAAATTGGATTGTTGGGGGCAAAGCCAGTGGCTCCTGTTAGAAGATGTAAAATGCAGAGCTCTGGTGCCTAATCCTGTCATATCTTGCAGCACTCAGTACGAAACTTGCCTGTCAGCGCTCATTGCCTCCTGCCCTCCCTCTTCTACCAATCTAAGAACGATACCCAGCACCATGAAAAGGAGGTTGGAATGCTCAAGCACTGTGAAACAAGGTGTGCAAGATGGCTGCGGCTGTGCACAGACATCACATGGTGGCTAGAACACCAAGGAGAAAGTGCAGGAGAGGGTGGCAGCCAAACTAGAGAAGTTCGCTAGGCAGCCCAGTAATGGAGGGGATAAAGGTTCCTCACAACTCCCCTGTCACAGTCAGTGGTCAGGCTTAAGGCCAGTAGCTAGAGCAATAGAGAGGTTCACACTGACTAGCAGGATAGATACATGGACCAGTCACCCTGATGGAGGCTCACCCAAGGTGAAGATCTAAGCACTAACTGGTCTTCACTAGAGTAGCTAATGGTGGTGATGCTTTCAATGCATGCTAATGCCTGGTCGGGGTCCTCAGGATCTTAAGATCACCTCATCAGGATGTGAGTAAGTAGGGGTCTAGTGGAAGATGTAGCAGGTACAGGGGGTGTGAGGGGTGTACTCACTTATGTGAGATACTAAATATATATATATATATATATATATATATATATATTTATATAAATATATATATATATATTTATATATATATCTATTTAATGTGATTTAAAAAGTAGTTTAGCCATTTTGATGTCAAATTTGTTTTTTGTACGTTTTCCATTTTATGTAGAATTGTCTGTGTTTACATATGCTGATAAGTCAGCATGCCAACAATTAAGCTAGAATGTCATTCTGGCCACAAGAGTGTACAGCCAGTACTCTGTAAATATGTCCTATCAATCATTTGTTTTCACAATGAAAAGTCATTTTGTACTGAAAAAGCTGCTCAGCTATTATATTCTCCACAATGGAGTGTTTGCCTCTTTGGCCAGGACTACCTTCACCTTAGTGTGTGGAGGTTCCAGGTTAAAGGTGATAGCAGGTATGGTTAGTGATCAAAATATTGATCAAACGAGAGGAGACTGTAAAGGAAATTTGTAAGTTCTGTATATAATTGTATTCTATTTTGCATGTATTGCACACTGCCCTCACTGTGCACACTACACTAATAATGTTTTCATTACATGTTTGCATTCTTTCGAGTCCTGTTTAGAATTAGCCTGCCTATGTTACACCCCTTGTTACCATTAACATACAATTGTAATATTAATGTGATACCTACGTAATCATGTGTATAAAAACCTTCAATTGCGTCATAATAAAGCAGAACAGTTATTTGGAAAGATGTGGGGTGTATCTTTTGTGTCTGATCCCTACTGCAGTAGTTATTATTAATTTGGAACCACTAATCAATATGAGGATAGGAGTTGCCTATCTATAAAAGTCAAGGTCAGTAGCAAATACCAGGCGCACCATCCGCACTCACAGCCTTTGTCAGAGCCGCCCCCCCGGTGGCCAGGCATCGGCCGCCTGTGCTGGCCGAATGCAAGGTCAGCTCAGGATCGGATCGTCTGGGGGATGTTCCGAGCTGCGTATGCGCAGTTCTGACCTGACCCAATCGCAGCAATTTTTACTGGCACTTTTCTTCTGCTACGGACATTTACGGGCAGGAAAAAAGTGCACTGTATTTATAGGTTGTCCGTAAAAATACGGACGGTTGAAAACACTGGTAGTGCCTTATTTATAAAGAGAATTGTTAGCCTAACATTGAAAGAACAATTACACTCTTTGAATCTAAGTGGCTGCCTGCAACTTCAATGTTAGGCTAACATACATTAAACAAATGCCTTTTTTCTAAAGGCACTAAAGTTGCATATAAGCCCACCATGCTTTGGAGCATGGCCACCCGACAACTGCATTGTAAGCGGAGTGACATTTCTTAAAAAGTTAAGGGGTAGGGCCACCCGGCGATGATTCCAAAGTGCCAAGCGTGAACGGAATTTTAGGGTTGGCTTATTCCCCCATAATTTTCCTGAGTAACAGCTAGTGTTCCTAGGGCCAGATTCCCCTGTGGTCCAAGCAGTTTACTAGTGTCTCCTGTCTTTCCTATAATTCTTACTGTACCCCAATTCCCAGCAGAGAAGATTATTTTGCAACCCCATTCCTAGCGAAGAAGATTCCTAGTGCACCCCCTTTCCTAGCAGAGAAGATTCCCAGTGTACCCCCATTCCTTGCAGAGAAGATTTCTAGTGTACCCCCATTCCTAGCAGAAAAGATTCTTGGTGTACCCCCATTCCTAGCAGAGGAGATTCCTGGTGTACCCCCATTCCCAGCAGAGAAGATTCTTAATGTACCCCCATTCCTAGTGGAGAAGAATCCTAATGTACCCAAAGTGCTTCCTTGTGTCTCTAGCACAACTAATTCCTATAATCCTTGTGTTCTACGCTCTGAGAGACTCCTAGTGAACCCCATATTCCTAGCGATCCTGTACAGTACCTTATCTTGTATGTGTTTCCCTATACCAGGTAAGCCTAAGCCTGCAAGGGTATGCTCTTCATGCACACCGCCATCCAGCATGCAGGTTGCATGGCAAGGCCATAATCCCAACCATACGTGACAGTTCCCTTTGTGACTGTAAGTGAGAGCAATGAGTCTTGTTCTCTGCTCTGGCTGCCCCTTCTCCCAGGTCCATCATTTCTAAGTTGGTGAATACCATTGCATGATTAGGTAACCTATAATCAAGCACACTTGCTCTGTTTCAAATGCTGATAAATGCAAACAACGTACTTCCTGAGACCCAGTCTGTATGGGTAGTATGGCACTTGCTGACTTAGAAAGATCCACAAGTGGTTTAAAGTGGTTGTAAAGGCTTAAGTTGTTCTTGCATTCTATGCATCATTTCCAATGACCTGTCCAGGGGATTTGTTTTGTGTTTTATTTGGAGAACTTGGCTAGGAAAAGGAAAATAGCAGGATACTCAAAATTAACAATTCACAGATGAGGACAACCTCTCAATAGATCTGTGTAGCAGATTATCAGTGGGAGCAAACAGTGCCTGTATGGAATGAACAAGTCCCTTTGTAGCAGAGGGAACTCAGTGAAATTTGCCTCTTCAAGACACTAGCCAGATTCCCCTTTAGCTTGCACCCGGCAGCTGACTTCTAGCACCCAGAGTGGGATCTAACAGCACAAGTCCCAGGGATCCCCTGTGGGGGATCTGTACTCACAAGGCTCCTGAAGAACACACGACACGCAGCCTTCTTCAGTAGTACCAGGAAGCATCCATGGACATCTTCCCTTGGTTAGCTCTCACAAGAACCATGGTTTGCAGCTTCAGTGTTTCAGGCCCTCAGGTGGACCACATGAGGCCCATGGGGCCGCAACTGAGTGACAAGGCCTGATCATTCAAGGTGCCCACCTCCCCTTACCTAAAGCATTGGAAGGAAGTGAAGAAAAAAACCTGATGGGGGATTAGTTAGATAATATATTTAACTTTTCTCCGTCTTTCTCCTGCTGGGCCTGGGTCCAGGTGATGTGATCCTCCTTCTAGCCAGATCTTAGCGATCATTAAGTAGCCTGAATCTTGCGAGATGAAGATTCTACACTGTCCTGCAGCATCTTCTCATGAGATTTGGGCTATTCAGCATTCCCAAAGATCTGGGAATCTTCAACAAAGTCAGCATATTATTGAATATTTACTGAAAAAGGTGGACCTGAAGTATAAGGTCACCTCTCATTAAAATGGGATTGTTGGGGGCAAAGCCAGTGGCTCATGTTAGAAGATGTAAAATGCAGAGCTCCGGTGCCTAATCCTGTCATATCTTGCAGCACTCAGTATGAAACTTGCCTGTCAGCGCTCATCGCCTCCTGCCCTCCCTCTTCTACCAAGCTAAGAATGATACCCAGCAGCATGAAAAGGAGGTTAGAAGGCTCAAGCACTGTGAAACAAGGTGTGCAAGATGGCTGCGGCTGTGCACAGACATCACATGGTGGCTAGAACACCAAGGAGAAGGTGCAGGAGAGGGTGGCAGCCAAACTAGAGAAGTTCGCTAGGCAGCCCAGTGTTGAAGGGGATAAAGGTTCCTCACAACTCCCCTGTCACAGTCAGTGGTCAGGCTTGGAGGCCAGTAGTTAGAGCAATAGAGAGGTTCACACTGACTAGCAGGATAGATACATGGACCGGTCACCCTGATGGAGGCTCACCCAAGGTGAAAATCTAAGCACTAACTGGTCTTCACTAGAGTAGCTAATGGTGGTGATGCGTTTCAATGCATGCTAATGCCTGGTCGGGGTCCTCAGGATCTTAAGATCACCTCACCAGGATGTGAGTAAGTAGGGGTCTAGTGGAAGATGTAGCAGGTACAGGGGGTGTGAGGGGTGTACTCACTTATGTGAGATACTAAATTATATATATATATATATATATATATATATATATATATATATATATATATATATATATTTAATGTGATTTAAAAAGTAGTTTAGCCATTTTGATGTCAAATTTGTTTTTTGTACGTTTTGCATTTTATGTAGAATTGTCTGTGTTTGCATATGCTGATAAGTCAGCATGCCAACAATTAAGCTAGAATGTCATTCTGGCCACAAGAGTGTACAGCCAGTACTCTGTAAATATGTCCTATCAATCATTTGTTTTCACAATGAAAAGTCATTTTGTACTGAAAAAGCTGCTCAGCTATTATATTCTCCACAATGGAGTTTTTGCCTTTTTGGCCAGGACTACCTTCACCTAAGCGTGTGGAGGTTCCAGGTTAAAGGTGATAGCAGGTATGGTTAGTGATCAAAATATTGATCAAATGAGAGGAGACTGTAAAGGAAATTTGTAAGTTCTGTATATAATTGTATTCTATTTTGACATGCATTGCACACTGCCCTCACTGTGCACACTACACTAATAATGTTTTCATTACATGTTTGCATTCTTTCGAGTCCTGATTAGAATTAGCCTGCCTATGTTACACCCCTTGTTACCATTAACATACAATTGTAATATAAATGTGATACCTACGTAATCATGTGTAAAAAACCATCAATTGCGTCATAATAAAGCAGAACAGTTATTTGGAAAGATGCGGTGTGTATCTTTTGTGTCTGATCCCTACTGCAGTAGTTATTAATTTGGAACCACTAATCAATATGAGGATAGGAGTTGCCTATCTATAAAATGTCCAGGTCAGTAGCAAAT